>APFE030585884.1:0-58256 GCA_000404065.3 Pinus taeda | reverse complement strand
TTGGATAAATGAAGCAAGGGAGGAATGGAAGAATGACGAAGAAGTGTGGGAACTTATTCAAAAGTTACAACAAGATTCGAGTACGTCGGATACATTTAGCTGGCAAAATGATTCATTATGGTACAAAGATCACTTATACCTCTGTAAGAATCCCCAGCTAAAACAAAAGATTCTTATGGAATTGCACACTTCTCCCTTAGGAGGGCACTCAGGATTTTTAAAAACTTACCACAAGGTTAAGAAGGAATTTTTTGGGAGGGCCTTAAATCAGATATTCAAAAGATTGTGGCGGAATGTTTGGTTTGCCAGCAAAATAAAGTTGAAACAATTGACACCGGGTCTATTACAACCTTTATCCATTCCAAGCCAATGTTGGGAGGAGGTTTCAATGGATTTTATCACAGGTTTACCCAAGTCTGAGGGAAAGAGTGTCATCATGGTGGTAGTTGACAGACTTACCAAGTATGCACACTTTTGTGCATTTCACATCCATTTAAAGCCAGTACAGTTTCTACTGCATTTATGGAAACAATTCAAAAGCTACATGGAAACCCAAAGATTATTGTAAGTGACAGAGATCCCATTTTCACTGGAAATTTTTGGACAGAATTATTCTCTTGTCTTGGTACTCAGTTAGCTCATAGCTCATCTTATCATCCTCAATCTGATGGGAAAACTGAGATAGTAAACAAATGTTGGAAGGATATCTTCGTTGCTTTGTATCTGATAAACAGACACAATGGGTCAAATGGCTGCCTCTGGCTGAATGGTGGTATAACACTTCCTTCCATACGCAACAAAAATGACCCCATTTATGGCACTTTATGGGTATCAACCACCATCCATCACATCATATTTAAGAGAAAATTCTAAGGTTCAGGCAGTAGAACATCACATCGAACATCAACAACAAGTCCTCAAACTCTTAAAGGATAACCTCGTGTTGGCACAAAATAGAATGAAACAACAGGCAGATCAACATCACAGTGAAAGAAGTTTTGATGTAGGTGATTGGGTATTCCTAAGGCTACAACCATATAAGCAGATGTCACTCAAGCAAGTTAACAAGGACAATAAATTATCACCAAAGTATTACGGTCCATACAAGGTGTTGCAAAAGATTGGTACTATGGCATACAAATTGGAGCTTCCTGCAGCTTCTCGATTGCACCCAGTTTTCCATGTTTCATGTTTAAAGAAGGTTATAGGAAATAAGCTCACAGTTCAAACAATATTGCCAAAACTTGACGAGGAAGGAAAAATTATATTGGAACTGGAAGCAGTCACAGAAACAAGAACTCGACAACTATGAAATCATTCAATTTCAGAGTATCTTATCAAGTGGAAGAACTTATCCGCTGAAGATTCCACATGGGAGGATGAGAATTTTATGCAGAAATATCCAGAACTACTCAAGCGTTGAGGACAACACTTTTTTGAAGGCGAGGGGCATGTTGGGTCCCTATAATACTAGTGATTACCCCATTACTATTGTAGTTATACCCTTATTAATATTGTTGTGCCCCTATTGCCCCCATATTGTTATTACTGTGCCCCATAGAATCCCTCTATTGTTATTTTTGTGGCTTTATATTATTATTGTTAGGCCGGTTGGGTTATATTGTGACTCCTTAGACTCCTATATATAGAAAGGAGGTTTTGTCATTTGAAACATCCAAGAATTGTTCATTTATGTAATGTAAAGGAGGTTACCCCCTCGAAGAGGCTGAATTCTAAGGCGTTGATCTATCTTTTCTATCTTTTCTTGAGCTGGTTTCATAACAGCATTACACAGCTAGTTCCCTATGTTGATGGCTAAAAAGTAGGCCTAATGGTACCTGGAGAGGCTAAAAGCTTCAGTCCATATTAGTCCCACCTGAATAGATTTCCCTAGTCAAGTATCTAATTTGTGGCACCATGTGCGCCTAAGTTCTTTGTAGTTCTTGTGTTTTGAGATCTTCCTTGTACTTGTATATACATGTGTAAATTATGAATACCTCCTTAGTTAAGAGGGAGTGTTGAAAAATGTAACTAGGTTCGGTCTTCATATGTAGATTTGAGTCAAAGAATGAAAAACAAATTTTAATTATTATTACAATGACTTATTAAAGCATGGATTTCATGCTTGGGTCATAATTTTATAGGTCAAAGTCCCCATTGAGGACTTCTAGGTTTTATACTGAGTCATTTGAGTCATTGTCCATTTAATGAGACCCTTCTTGGGCTTTTGAATCATGTAAAAAGAATTATTATTGAATCAAAAATGTAATTTTTCACCTCCACACCAAGTCAACCCTTGCCTAATGAAGTTGTCCTACAAAAGGACAATTCAACCCACAGAAGAGGCTATATATACAAGAGTTGTTCGATCTATTTGGACATCAACTCAACAAGTTTGATACACATCAAGGAAGTGCAGAAAAAGTGTGGAGTTCAAGGAGAAGAAGGAAGAATTGCAAGTCGAAGTTTTTGGGCTATCTCTCTCTCTCTTTTATGCGAAGTTGCTGGGCTATTTGTTGGATCGAAGCTTTGCTACTGGGAAGGTCAAACTTCTAGATTTGTTAGGTCGAAGCATTGTTGCTGCAAGGTCGAAGATCTAGATCGAAGTTGCTGGAAGGAAGGGCTGACTTGGTGGTTGGAGGAGGTATGTGTCTAGGTTGAAGAGTCGTGGATTATCTCGTCTTAACTACTGAAAGAAGAAGTTTAACTAGGTTTTCCCCTAGATAGGGGTTTTGCCCTGGTAGAGTACCTACATCTTGTGTCTCTTGCTCTTGTGATCTTCATACACACATAATTTGGTAATTGCTTGATGAAAGGTAATATAATAAAAAAATAAGAGAAACCAACATAATTCACAAGTAATTATCAAGGAAGAGAAATCTAACTCTAACTCTACTAGAATTTATTTCTCAACAAATCCACCTCAGTTCCCCATTCTTCTGTTGGAATTTCTAAGTCTAATCCGTTAGAAACCCTTCATGTACTTTGTTGATTTATTCCTACCTACTCGTTCTATTAAATAACAAGTTATTTACCATGTAAATACTAGAAATAAATATGAGTACATGCTTAACACATTACAGATCATCAAATGAAGGAAACAGAAACAAGCACACAAGTGACACCACTGTTTTTGGATTAATGTCCCCGGAAAACCCAATGCAGGAAAACCAATGTAGCTATCTGAGGGTTTGATTTATTAAGCAGTCTCAGAATACAATATGGGTGCCAAATCCGGCTCACCCACCAGAGAATAATCTCGGCAGTAGTACCTATCTACTTGGAAGTAAATATTTCCGCTGAAACCCCGAATAAACACTCCGGCAGCTCCAAAACTCCAATCTTCCCCACGAAACCCCAACATCAGCCTCTAGGAACTACGTCAGCCTCTCTCTAGCCCAGTGTTAGTCGAACGTCACTCTGGCTTAGACTGTGTCAGCCTCTGGAGGCATTACGCCAACCCTCTAGCCCTCTGCGTCACCCACGCCGCCTCTCTGAGGCATTGCGCAACTCCTAGATGCCTCTGCGTGAACCCTTGGTTGCTTCTACATCCCTATCTCTAGCTACTATGTTGATCCTCCCAGTGTTATCTCTGCCTCTCTGCTTCTGTATTCACTGACCCTCAGCTGCAACTCTAATCACTCTCTCAACTTTCTCAGCAAACCCAGCCCCAAAAAGTCGAAATCTTGATCTCTTGGTGTGTTCTCCAAGTGACCCTCAAGCCTCCTCTTATACTTTTCTCGTTGACAAATCAACGGCCGAGATTATGTCCCTAATCAATGACTAAGATTAGATCTGGCCTGATCCATGAATTTTGGACCATTCTAACACAGTTTTATATTAATTCACATTAATATTTTATTTTCCCTAAGTTTAGATTAGGGACTCCATTAAAAATATTAATTATTTTAATCTCTGAAACTGTTTAGAATCTTCCCAAACCCTTTCTAGGTATTGGAGATCTCTTGTGCCTTAGCCTCTCCACCAATTTTCGGGGCTAAAGCACATCCGATGCTACTTCAAATCAACACTCCCTCTTAGCGAGGATTGTGCTCTAGCAATACTCTTCACTGAAAACCACCCTGATCATCCGGCATCGGTCCCTGTGTTGATGCTAGGCCCGTCGCCCATCATCTGCACTGCTGCATCATGTACTGCTACCCATGACCCTGCCACTGCCACCGCTGCATCAATACTGCAACTCCCTCTACATTCGTGATGCTACCTATGGCCCTGCCACTACCATTGTTGCATCTGCACTGCAACCCCTCTCATCATGCTGCATTGTACTGCCCATAGCACTACCACTGCTAACTGTTGCACTGCAACTCATTTACTGAGAAGTAAGTAATTGATCTCCCAACTCTGACATATTTTTCAAGCTAGAGACACCCTCGATGTTGAAACTCCCTATGTTGCTGACAAGTGCTCCCTCTTTGACCTCTGCGCTACTGTAAAACTACATGCATCTCACACCGTTACACACCTCTCTGTGCCATCCTACACTAGTGCAACACTCCCGTGCTTCTCGCATTGTTGCCTCACGGTGTCCTAGGAATCCTTCACTGTAGCTCCCTTTGTCGCTTCATCTGCATCCGTCTCTACTGAAATCCGCCAGTGCTGCTACTCCTCTTCGAGGCTCCCGAAGCAAGGTCTAATCCAAGAGGTTGGGTACCTCGAGGATCCTACCCCTCATCATCTGTAGTCCGTCTGAATACAGCTCTATGTCTCCCCACTTCCGCTCAAATGGTGTGTGTGTGTGTGCACTCATGGCATAGTTATCGTCTGTCTCCACTTCCTTCTCTACCCTTGCTGGCGCATCCTTGGTCTCAGAGGCCTCTCCCTTGCTCTTCTTCCTTGGAAACTGGGTCGCATAATGACTCAGCTCCCCAAAATGGAATCATTTGACCTTGGAGAGGTCCTTCTTCTTCTGTTTCTCCTGCTTTCCCTCAGATGCTAGGGCAAAATTCACCTCCTCCTCCTTCTTGATATTGATCCCCTTGTCGCTGCTTCCCGCCTTGCTCAGCCTTCTGATCTCTTCTTGGCAAAGAGCAGCCCACATTTCCTCCCGATCTAGAAGGGTCGCCCTACCTAGTATGCTCTGGAAAAACACCTCCTAGTCTTCTGAGACTGCGTTTAGGGTTGTTCTCACCACCAATTCTTGATCCGGTGTGGCACCTATGGAAGTCAGCTGATCCCGGATCTCCTTCAATCGACCGAGGAAGGGGTCAATATGTTCTCCCTTCTACGTCTAGTATGATCGCCACTGATCTTCTAGTGACATCCTTCTCTACACAGAAGTATGTTGGTACAATTTCTTTAGGGCCTCCCACATCTCATTTATCGTGTCCTTTTCGGCAATATGTGGTACTACATGGTCCTTGACCCTGTAAAGATTGATGCTCTTGGCCCTCTCCATTGCCTCCTCATACTTGTCGTTATCAGCTGGGTCAACTGGGATAGCTATCGTCCTCAAGATGAAGTGCTTAACATGATCCATGTCTAGAACGGATAGGATTTTGGCGTTCCGGACTACGAAGTTTGAGGCTCCGTCCAGTTTGTCCTGGTCTCTTACCCCATTCACTACCATCTCACTACTCCTCTACTTCCCTCCTGGAATTTCTTGGTGTGACTCCCTCTGAGCCTTGATTTCCCTCCTAGAAACCCTTCTGCCAATGTCGAGATTCCCCCACTCCGATCCTTTGTGTTGACTGATCCAGATTTCTTGGCTAGAAATCCTCGGTAGAAACTCCCTCCTCCTTGGCCTTTCCCTGTTAGGAATTGTTCTGACTATAGTACCCCACTATCTCTACTCTGCAACTTAACCACAGCCTCCCAAACCCCAGCAAACTGAAGGTTGGAGCTCCAAGGCTCTGCGCAATCCCGGCATCGGAAAATCAGCTTCCTCAGCGAACTGCGTCAGCCCTCCTGGCCTCTGTGTGAGCCTGTCTTTGCCTCCCTCAGCCTCTGCGTTGTCTCTTCCTGGCTCAATCTTGATGACACAGGCACTGCATCAACCCTTCCTTGCTTCTATTCTACTAGGAACAGCTTCTGTCACTCGAGACAACTATTTTCTACTACCGTTGCTCTACTCGGCTGATGTCCTCAGTTCTTCTATGATCTGCAACCACCCTCGGATACCATGTTGGAATTAATAAGTCTAACCTGTTAGAAACCCTTCATGTACTTTACCGATTTATTCCTACCTACTTGTTCTGTTAATTAACAAGTTATTTACCATGTAAATACTGGAAATGAATATAAGTACATGCTCAACACATTACGGATCATCAACTGGAGGAAACAAAAACAAGCACACAAGTGACACCGTTGTTTTTGGACTAATGTCCCCGGAAAAACACAATGCAGGAAAATCGGTGCAACTATCTCAGGGTTTGATTTATTATGCAATTTCATAATACAATCTAGGTGCCAAATCCAGCTCACCCAACAGAGAATAATCTTGGCATCAGTACCTCTCTACTCGGAAGCAGATATTCCGGTTGAAATCATGGATAGACACTCTGGCAGCTCCACAGCGCCAATCTGCCCCACAAAACCCCAACGTCAGCCTCTAGGGACTGCGTTAGCCTCTCTTTGGCTCAACGATAGCCCAACATCACTCTGGCTTGGCCTACGTCAGCCTTTAGAGGCACTGCATCAGCCCTCTAGCCCTCTGCATCACCCACACTAGCCCTCTGAGCCACTGTGCAGCTCCTAGCTGCCTCTGCGTGAACCCTTGACTGCTTCTGTGTCCTTTTCTCCAGCTACTACGATGATCCTTCCAGCACTGTCTCTGCCTCTCTTCTTCTGTATTCACTTCCCGTCAACTGCAACTCTGATCACTCTCTCAACTTTCTCAGCAAACCCAGCCCCAGAAAGTCGAAATCTTGATCTCTTGGCGTGTTCTCCAAGTGACCCTTAATCCTCCTATTATACTTTTCTCGTTGACAAATCAACAACCGAGATTAAGTCCCTAATCAAAGGCTAAGATTAGAGATGGCTTGATCCATGAGTTTTGGACCATTCTAACACAGTTTTATATTAATTCACATTAATGTTTTATTTTCCCTAAGTTTAGACTTAGGGACTCCATTAAAAATATTAATTATTTTAATATCTCTCAAACTATTTAGAATCTGCCCAAACCCTTTCTGGGTATTGGATATCTCATGTGCCTTAGCCTCTCCACCAATTTTCGTGGCTAGAGCACATCCGGTGCTACCCCAAATCAACATCTTCCATTGTCATGAACGTCCTCACCATATCAAGCCACTACCTTGCATTTTTTTGTGTTTTGGAGGTGAGACCAGATGGTTTTAGGTTTCCAAGGTTGGGGAGGGAGACAAGAGGAGCCTCCATCACCCATCCTAAAAATCTTTCACCTCTTTATCATTGATTTGTTCTTTCTTTTCTTCATTTCATGGATCATGGTTTTGTTCATGATCAAGCTCGTTCACTTTATCATAAAGGTCAATGGTCCTCTTCTCACTTGGCATAGCATGTTTCCCCTTCTAGTGTTTTGAGTTTTAAGTTTTATCATTGACGAATTTAGAGGAATCTCCAACTTCTATAGTGGGATTGTCATGCATATGATTAACCAAGTCGTGCTGGTGTTTTCCCTTTTAGAGTATTTAACTCACACAAAAATAATAGCCCAGAATTAGATGAACGTGAGATACTTTCTCATTCATATGATACACATCAACACAATTTCATTAACCCTTGGTTTTCATCTTCCAAGAGGTCTCTTGGACTTATCATGACCATCAACCTTCACTTAATGCTTTTCACCTTCCACTCAAGTGAATGTGCCAATTTCACATAACCCAAAGGATTATGTTTCCAATATTCCCCCCTTTAATATAATGGAGTGTATATGAGTCTAGGAAGAGAGCTAACACATAGAAGTATATGGGAGCTAATGGCTAGATGTGCTCTCTATAATGTTGGTTTAAGGAACACCACAAACCAAATGAGGTAGTAGAATATAAAGTCTTCTAATGATGGTGGTTTAAGTATGACCACCAACTTTGGAACATGGCTCGAAGCAGTTCCTAAAACAATTTTGAATCTGGCTAGAAGTTGAAATCTTCTACGAAGTGGAAGTGCTCTTTGATGATGGTTTAAAGATGACCACAAACTAATGAAATGGGTAGTTGATGCTAAAGTCTTCTACTTGTCCTGGTTTAATGTCGGCCACCAACTAAATAATGCTCACGGAACATGAATTTGTCTGGCTACAACTCTGACTCTTGCAATGGTTGACTTTGGCTCTAGGCTTTGGGTTGAGTTGTGTCTTAGGCTTGCTTGATACAACTCTGAAACTAGTAGTTGACTACCAATTCCTGCCTTGTCAAATACAAGGTGAGAAGATGAACATATCTCCATTGCAAGGCTTGTCAATACTCAAGAATGAACTCTGCAGTATGAACTATATATCTTCTTTGTTGTTGAAGACCATTGCCAAGAAGTGATCCATCTGATGTGAATCTTTGCTCTTGTAGGAGACTTGTGTTTGGAACATCTATTTGAATGATGAGTATGTTTTCCACAATGCTCACAATGGTGAAGATCAAAACATTGATCTTTCACATGGCCAACTCGATCACAATGTTCACATTTGACAATTTGAAGTGGTTGTGGAAGAGGGCAAGTGAATATGAGTTGTCTTGAAGAAATCCATCACTATGAAACTTGATGGGTTTAGAGTAGTCTGGAATGTAAAAGTTCACATCCATTTCATATCGAATACCAGTTCTATGCTTGTGGTTGATGACTTCTTCTCAAACTTTGATGATAGGCTTAGGAAGTGCAAGCATAACTTCTGCATCTTCATGTAAATATGCTCCCGAAGTTTGATCAAGTGTTGGTTGCTGGTGGGAATCATTCTCAAGTAGAGAATTGTTCTGAACAAGAAACTAGAGGGTTTTAGGTTTCCAAGGTTGGGGAGGGAGACAAGGGGAGCCTCCATCACCCATCCTAAAAATCTTTCACCTCTTTATCATTGATTTGATCTTTCTTTTCTTCATTTCATGGATCATGGTTTTGCTTATGATCAAGCTCATTCACTTTATCATAAAGGTCAATGGTCCAATTCTCACTTGGCATAGCATGTTTCCCCTTCTAGTGTTCTGAGTTTTAAGTTTTATCATTGACAAATTTAGAGGAATCTCCAACTTCTATAGGGGGATTGTCATGCATATGATTAACCAAGTCGTGTTGGTGTTTTCCCTTTTAGAGTATCTAACTCACACAAAAATAATAGACCAGAATTAAATGAACATGAGATACTTTCTCATTCATATGATACACATCAATACAATTTCATTAACCCTTGGTTTTCATCTTCCAAGAGGTCTCTTGGACTTATCATGACCGTCGACCTTCACTTAATGCTTTTCACCTTCCACTCAAGTGAATGTGCCAAATTCACATAACCCCAAAGGATTATGTTTTCAATATTCCCCCCTTTAATCTAATGGGGTGTATATGAGTCTAGGAAGGGAGCTATCATATAGAAGTATATGGGAGCTAATGGCCACATATGCTCTCTATAATGTTGGTTTAAGGAACACCACAAACCAAATGAGGTAGTAAAATCTGAATTCTTCTAATGATGGTGGTTTAAGTATGACCACCAACTTTGGAACTTGGCTCGAAGCAGTTCCTAAAACAATTTTGAATCTGGCTAGAAGTTGAAATCTTCTACGAAGTGGAAGTGCTCTTTGATGATGGTTTAATGATGACCACAAACTGATGAAATGGGTAGTTGATGCTTAAGTCTTCTACTTGTGTTGGTTTAACGTTGGACACCAACTAAATAATGCTAATGGAACATGAATTTGTCTGGCTACAACTCTTTCTCTTGCACTGGTTGACTTTGGCTCTAGGCTTTGGGTTAAGTTATGTCTTAGGCTTGCTTGATACAACTCTGAAACTAGTAGTTGACTACCAATTCCTGCCTTGTCAGATACAAGGTGAGAAGATGAACATATCTCCATTGCAAGGCCTGTCAATACTCGAGAATGAAGTCTACAGTATGAACTATATATCTTCTTTTTTGTTGAAGACCATTGCCAAGAAGTGATCCCTCTGATGTGAATCTTTGCTCTTGTAGGAGACTTGTGTTTGGAACATCTATTTGAATGATGAGTACGTTTTCCACAATACTCACAAGGGTGAAGATCAAAACATTGATCCTTCACATGGCCAACTCGATCACAATGTTCGCACTTGATAATTTGAAGTGGTTGTGGAAGAGGGCAAGTGAAGATGAGTTGTCTTGAAGAAATCCATCACTATGAAACTTGATGGGTTTAGAGTAGTCTAGAATGTGAAAGTTCACATCCTTTTCATATCGAAGACCAGTTCTATGCTTGTGGTTGATGACTTCTTCTCAAACTTTGATGATAGGCTTAGGAAGTGCAAGCATAACTTCTGCATCTTCATGTAAATATGCTCCTGAAGTTTGATCAAGCATTGGTTGCTAGTGGGAATCATTCTCAAGTAGAGAATTGTTCTGAACAAGAAACCATAGGGTTTTAGGTTTCCAAGGTTGGGGAGGGAGACAAGAGGAGCCTCCATCACCCATCCTAAAAATATTTCACCTCTTTATCATTGATTTGTTCTTTCTTTTCTTCATTTCATGGATCATGGTTTTGCTTATGATCAAGCTCATTCACTTTATCATGAAGGTCAATGGTCCTCTTCTCACTTGGCATAGCATGTTTCCCCTTTTGGTGTTCTGAGTTTTAAGTTTTATCATTGACGAATTTAGAGGAATCTCCAACTTCTATAGTTGGATTGTCATGCATATGATTAAACCAAGTCGTGATGGTGTTTTCCCTTTTAGAGTATTTAACTCACACAAAAATTATAGATCAGAATTAGATGAAAGTGAGATACTTTCTCATTCATATGATACACATCAATACAATTTTATTAACCCTTGGTTTTCATCTTCCAAGAGGTCTCTTGGACTTATCATGACCGTCGACCATCACTTAATGCTTTTCACCTTCCACTCAAGTGAATGTGCCAAATTCACATAACCCCAAAGGATTATGTTTCCAATATTCCCCCCTTTAATCTAATGGGGTGTATATGAGTCTAGGAACAGAGCTAACATATAGAAGTATATGGGAGCTAATGGCTATATGTGCTCTCTATAATGTTGGTTTAAGGAACACCACAAACCAAATGAGGTAGTAGAATTTGAAGTCTTCTAATAATGGTGGTTTAAGTATGACCACCAACTTTGGAACATGGCTCGAAGCAGTTCCTAAAACAATTTTGAATCTGGCTAGAAGTTGAAATCTTCTACGAAGTGGAAGTGCTCTTTGATGATGGTTTAAAGATGACCACAAACTGATGAAATGGGTAGTTGATGCTAAAGTCTTCTACTTGTCCTGGTTTAACGTTGGACACCAACTAAATAATGCTAATGGAACATGAATTTGTCTGGCTACAACTTTGACTCTTGCACTAGTTGACTTTGGCTCTAGGCTTTGGGTTAAGTTGTGTCTTAGGCTTGCTTGATACAACTCTGAAACTAGTAGTTGACTACCAATTCCTGCCTTGTTAGATACAAGGTGAGAAGATGAACATATCTCCATTGCAAGGCCTGTCAATACTCAAGAATGAACTCTCAAGTATGAACTATATATCTTCTTTGTTGCTGAAGACCATTGCCAAGAAGTGATCCATGTGATGTGAATCTTTGCTCTTGTAGGAGACTTGTGTTTGGAACATCTATTTGAATGACGAGTATGTTTTCCACAATGCTCACAAGGGTGAAGATCAAAACATTGATCTTTCACATGGCCAACTCAATCACAATGTTCGCATTTGACAATTTGAAGTGGTTGTGGAAGAGGGCAAGTGAAGATGAGTTGTCTTGAAGAAATCCATCACTATGAAACTTGATGGGTTTAGAGTAGTCTAGAATGTGAAAGTTCACATCCTTTTCATATCGAAGACCAGTTCTATGCTTGTGGTTGACGACTTCTTCTAAAACTTTGATGATACGCTTAGGAAGTGCAAGCATAACTTTTGCATCTTCATGTAAATATGCTCCTGAAGTTTGATCAAGCGTTGGTTGCTGGTGGGAATCATTCTCAAGTAGAGAATTGTTCTGAACAAGAAACCATAGGGTTTTAGGTTTTGAAGGTTGGGGAGGGAGACAAGAGGAGCCTCCATCGCCCATCCTAAAAATATTTCACCTCTTTATCATTGATTTGTTCTTTCTTTTCTTCATTTCATGGATCATGGTTTTGTTTATGATCAAGCTCATTCACTTTATCATAAAGGTCAATGGTCCTCTTCTCACTTGGCATAGCATGTTTCCTCTTCTAGTGTTCTGAGTTTTAAGTTTTATCATTGACAAATTTAGAGGAATCTCCAACTTCTATAGTGGGATTGTCATGCATATGATTAAACCAAGTTGTGCTGGTGTTTTCCCTTATAGAGTATTTAAATCACACAAAAATAATAGACCAGAATTAAATGAACATGAGATACTTCCTCATTCATATGATACACATCAATACAATTTTATTAACCCTTAGTTTTCATCTTCCAAGAGGTCTCTTGGACTTATCATGACCGTCGACCATCACTTAATGCTTTTCACCTTCCACTCAAGTGAATGTGCCAAATTCACATAACCCCAAAGGATTATGTTTCCAATATTCCCCCTTTTAATCTAATGGGGTGTATATGAGTCTAGGAAGAGAGCTAACATATAGAAGTATATGGGAGCTAATGGCTATATGTGCTCTCTATAATGTTGATTTAAGGAACACCACAAACCAAATGAGGTAGTAGAATTTGAAGTCTTCTAATGATGGTGGTTTAATTATGGCCACCAACTTTGGAACTTGGCTCGAAGCAGTTCCTAAAACAATTTTGAATCTGGCTAGAAGTTGAAATCTTCTACGAAGTGGAAGTGCTCTTTGATGATGGTTTAAAGATGACCACAAACTAATGAAATGGGTAGTTGATGCTAAAGTCTTCTACTTGTCCTAGTTTAACATTGGCCACCAACTAAATAATGCTCACAGAACATGAATTTGTCTAGCTACAACTCTGACTCTTGCACTAGTTGACTTTGGCTTTAGGCTTTGCGTTAAGTTGTGTCTTAAGCTTGCTTGATAAAACTCTGAAACTAGTAGTTGACTACCAATTCCTGCCTTGTCAGATACAAGGTGAGAAGATGAACATATCTCCATTGCAAGGCTTGTCAATACTCGAGAATGAACTCTACAGTATGAACTATATATCTTCTTTGTTGTTGAAGACCATTGCCAAGAAGTGATCCATCTGATGTGAATCTTTGCTCTTGTAAGAGACTTGTGTTTGGAACATCTATTTGAATGATGAGTATGTTTTCCACAATGCTCACAAGGGTGAAGATCAAAACATTGATCTTTCACATGGCCAACTCGATCACAATGTCGCATTTGACAATTTGAAGTGGTTGTGAAAGAGGGCAAGTGAAGATGAGTTGTCTTGAAGAAATCCATCACTATGAAACTTGATGGGTTTAGAGTAGTCTGGAATGTGAAAGTTCACATCCTTTTCATATCGAAGACCAGTTCTATGCTTGTGGTTAATGACTTCTTCTCAAACTTTAAAGATAGGCTTAGGAAGTGCAAGCATAACTTCTGCATCTTCATGTAAATATGCTCCTGAAGTTTGATCAAGCGTTGGTTGCTGGTGGGAATCATTCTCAAGTAGATAATTGTTCTGAACAAGAACCAGTTCAAAATGTTGATTCCTTTGCTATAGTTTATCTTGTTGGAATTGAGATTCAAGCTCAAGAAAGTCAATCTTGCCTTGTGCATTTTGTACACAGGTTTGAATATCAATGAAAATGGCTTTACTGATTTTGATTGTATCATGAACAATAGAGTGTAACAAAGTATTTAATAACTCTAGTACTTTATTAATTCATGCCATTTTCTCAACAACTCAAGCTAAACAAAAAAAAATGGGTGTAGTCAATGCTTTGAGTCCTCTATTGTCCAAATGTTGAAAGTACAATATTCAAAATGTTGCACGTAAAAATACGAATGACAACAACTAACAATAATTCAATATGATGTACTAATATGAAGCAGGGGCACGTCAGATCTGCATATCCTTACAGTAAAAGATACCAGAGTAGCACCACATTTCATAAACTTGCAAGTCTTGTTAGTAAGCCCAAATGATTCTTCTCTTTATCATGTAAGATATAAAAAAATCACTATTGATAGTTTCCTAAGGTCACAATATATTCAACATGGCTACCTTGAATGTGCATTGCCAAGCAGTGTATATGACTACTAGACTCCCGGGTATTCCCCAAAGGCAGTACCATGTCTAAGCCACCCTTGAAATGGAATGCAAACTTAAGGAACCTTCCATTTTCTATCAAATGTTGATACGATAGAGGGAAACTTCAAAAGAATATCAAAGAAAGCATGAATTTTTTTTTCCTGCAGTAACGATGCAATCGACTGTCTAAAATCATCAAATTTTTATGAAGTTCACCGTCTTTAGCCACAAAGCGACAGCTTTCCTGGTGCTTCAATGCTCTTCGCCAATAAATCACCTTGACGACCAATCATAATAGAGTGGTCTCTAAGATGACCACACTAGCCAAATATTCAACACTGCAATATTCATATAGCAAAGCGATACAGCAAGAGAGGGACCTCGGCAAATTCAATGTTAAAATAAAACGTGGTTCTTGTAGTACCCTCTCTAATCTCTGTTATGGGCTCCTCTTGTAGGACTTCTTCACGAGTTATCTACCAAGTCAGGGTTTCCCTATTCCTACACTCACATGGCAATGGTCAGTCATCAATCTCTGGGGCCTCTCCCGTTCTCTATTGAAAGTGCCTCCTACAATCTGCGTCTTAGTAAAAATTCTTCAACTATCTTTGGCAGTGAATCATAAGACCAACCCTTCATGAATATGGATTATAAGTAGCAAAATTTTCCACTAGATACTAGCTTTCAAGGTTGGCTTGATTCAATCGCTCCACAGGTAGAGTATGAGTATGCTTGTTAAAATGGCGACTTCCTTTTACAATTGACATGGCTAGCATCTCCTACGCATTCTGAGGCACTAAGGCATAGAGGGACTATCAACATTTGTCTACTTAGGGGGCTGCACCAAAGTCACTTGGGCAAGTATTACAAATTGGTAAAGGAAACTGATTTAGGGACCAATACCTTCTGTTTGCTTGCTCTTCAGAAAATAAAAAAGAAGGAGCAAATTGATGATAATTTTAGAATGGCTTGGCTGATGAAGTAAGGAAAGCTTTCCTTTTGATATTTGCCTTTTGCTCTACTACTAGTTCAAAAATACTACAGCGAAGTTCATGGGAGCCCAACCAAGGTGGAAAAATGAGGGAATAGACTCAACTCCTTTCCAAGCCCGTTTTTTAAAGGTTTGAGTGGGCCAGAAACAATCTGGTGCATGTCAGAAACCTGACAAACAGGGAATGCAGAGTGCCCAAGTGCATAGCTATCAAGCTTTGATACCACTGTTGAACTCACAAAAATAATAGACCAGAATTAGAAGAAGGTGAGATACTTTCTCATTCATATGATACCAATTAATATAATTAAGCTTGATACCACTGTTGAACTCACACAAAAATAATAGACCAAAATTAGATGAACGTGAGATAATTTCTCATCCATATGATACACATTAATACAATTTCACTTCCAAAAGGTCTTTTGGACTTCTCATGACTGTTGGCCTTCACTTGATCTTTTGGACTTCTCATGACTGTTGGCCTTCACTTGAGGCATTTTGCCTTCCACTCTAGTGAATGTGCCAAATTCACATAACGCAAAAGGATTATGTTTCCAACATAGAGGGCTTAAGGTTATCCGCTCCTTCATTCCCCATCTTTTCTGCAGTTGATTCCCTTGTGAGTATTTGCATTCTTTGATTTCTCGTGTATGATCTTTAAATTCCACACCAAATGAGGCCAGTCTTGCTGCAGATATCTGTATTCATGTAAATGGTGACATTTAAACGGGTTGCTGTCATAGTTGATCTGATGCATCAATTCATGACCATAAGGAGCAAACACCACAGAGCATGGCAGTGGTTTTATTAGATTTTGATAGGCACAGAATATTGGGCAAGTCATTAGGTGTTTCTCCTTTGTATTCTCATATATCTTGAGATATTTGCCTATCGGGATTCCAAGTCTCTCTAGAATCTCTTTGACTCGGAATTTGAGTGGAATAGTGTATAGTATTTCCCACGTGGGACTATGAGAAATACTTCAGGTGTTGGTCAAAATTCACATTCCAATAGTGCATATAAAAGCCTGCAATGTTCAGAATGAAGGACTACTCTTCACAGATTTGAACTGTACTCCTTGGCTGTAAAAATAGCCATGGAAAACTATTTCGCATACAAATCTGGATCTATCCCCCCTTCCACGTTCTAACTTATGAATATCCACCATCTAAGAGTTGTCTTTGGAGGCAAAATACCCATGAATCAGCAGATTGAGACATGAGTTCTGAGAAATTCCTCATCTTGA
Organism: Pinus taeda; assembly: GCA_000404065.3. Classification (NCBI taxonomy): domain Eukaryota; kingdom Viridiplantae; phylum Streptophyta; class Pinopsida; order Pinales; family Pinaceae; genus Pinus; species Pinus taeda. The sequence goes on along the minus strand of APFE030585884.1, from coordinate 41,694 downwards.
AGTTTCCCTGCATTAATCTCCACCCTGGTGCTTTTGTCTACCTTTCTTAAGCATCCTTTCGGTATCATAGAAAAGATTTGGTCTGCTTTACAAACTCTTGTTTTACTGCTCCATCTAAGAAAATATTCAATTCAGGAAGTCCAAAAAGTGGACCCAGGTCCTTGGGAGGATTCCCCCCTGAGACCACCAATCGTTAGGACATGGGCTCTTGTTAGGCTTTTGGCCAATGTCCATCTCAATAGGTAGAAGGGCATCTACCCCTCCTCCTCCCACCTTCTAACAGCCATTCCTGATAGCTGGAAAAGATTCCTGTCGACAAACCCTAGAGAGCTCCTGCCAGTCCTCATCAACCCTGATTCCACTGTTCAACTTCCTAGGAGTTTTGTTTAGAATTCCGAGTCTTGTTGGGAAAGAAACACCTTCATGGTATGTATCTATGATGTCAAATAAAAAACATCCATGCCTCATTGGGCTAAAGTTTATATTACAGTACTTTTTCGGTAAGTTTTAAATATTTGTTTAATACCTTTAAAATCAACTTACATCTCTATTAGGGTTGTTTCCCTTAAATCTACAAACCTGTTTTTCCTTGTATTTTTTCTTGGCTTATACTGACAGATAAGTTCAATGTTTTTACCAAATGTCTTCCGCAGCTGAATTATGGTGAGCAATATTTGTAAAGCATTTTTCTTTACCAGATCATATTGTTATGCTGGACAGTTCACCCATGGCGTTTGGGTTTTTGGGCCTATCGTGGCCTGAATAAAAAAGCCAGGGAAAAATCTCCAAAATTTGGCTCTCATTTCTTCGTTTATAACAAATCATTTGTCCGTGCAGAGTGAAGTGAGCCTTTTTATAACTCTAGACATTTGCATTTGAACAACAATGGCCTAGAAAATTATCTAAATCCTTTTGACAATTGAACTGCTTATGCTTGTTTTCCAATAGGGAAACAGCACCTATCCTAAGAAAGTATTCCTTATTCTGAGAGCTTGCAAAAGAGTAGGTACTACACTGTAGCACAATTTACAGTTGAAATCTGTCTTTGCATAACATTTGTTTCATCTATGAAATAGTTGTAATTTCCATAAATAGATCAAGTAATGACTGAACAGTTTTACAATAGTAGGATTTGCATTGTGTATATGATATTCATTTTTGCGAGTGTTCCAATTTGAAATAGAATGGCGTGCTCCTAATGGTCATGAGTTCCACTAGACTAAAAAATGTCTTGACGATTTCCAAAAACCTATAAATAAGGGTTGTTTTATTTATATAAGAGTAATAATGCATTCTTAACCCAATAATGAGCGGTTGTTTCATAGTCTAACTAATTTCATTTTCAAATGCTGCTATGTTGAAATTTTTTCACAAAGTTACATATAATCCAAAGAAGTATTCAGTTATGGTGAAGTTGACATCATCATCATGCAGCCTTAAGTATACAAGCCGACATTCAGTTGGAGATGTCAGATATTCCAACTTTTGTTGAAATAGATGCTACCGATACCTAACCCTTTGCAGATTAGGAAATGATTCAAGTCATGTCTTCCAGCTCATAATTTAAGCTATAGAATAGGCATCATGACAGAAAATGATAAATTTTGTTTGAATCTGGCAAATTTTAGGATTCTAGCTCTAGAAAACATTGGTTTTACAGGAAATTCTAATAAAAGAAATAGCAAGGTTGATTCCAACTCCATAATCTAATGTTTGAGTAGCATAAGAACTGAAAGTAAAAGAATGACTCATGAAATGGAGAAAACTTATAATTGGCAGAAGTATTTTTTGGAAGATTTGTTCATTGTTTAATTTCTTTGGAAGTAATTTTTTGGAAGATTTGCTCATTGTGTAATTTCTTTATTATCGGGAAACTCTATTATGGTTAAACATAAATATGATTTAATTAATTTTGGGACAAAAATATACGATGTCTTTATTTACTTTCAATTTACTTACCACTTTTGGTATTTGCAGGAAAGTGTGACCTTTTCCAAGGAAAATGGGTACATGATTCTCTTGGGCCTTTATATAAGAATGATTCTTGTATATTGACACAAGAACAAAATTGCCAAGGTAATGGAAGGCCAGATAATGATTATGAAAATTGGAGGTGGCAACCTATGAATTGTGATCTGCCAAGATTTGATGCACACAAGTTTCTGGAACTAATGCATGGAAAAACCCTTGCTTTTGTGGGTGATTCGGTTGCCAGAAATCAGATGGAGTCAATGAGGTGCATACTGTGGCAGGTTAGTTATTACAATCGTCTCTCGTGTTAGATTATAATTCAGATGTCCTTTTATGGTAGATGATAAAATTCATGCAAGATAGCTAGTAAAAATTTCTTGTTGGCTTGCATATGTTTTTTTGTTATATTAATTTGCAATATGAATTTTATATACACAAATGCTGAATTTGTGTTTAATTATTCAAATATTTGCACATGGACTGAATGTTTTGTCAAGTCTAAAGATATTTTTTGATAGAAATCAATATAGGATTTCCTTGCCAACCTTGGATTATGTTCTAATAAATCAGGGTTTACCTATTTGTTAACATTTAAAATCTAAGGTAGATGTATTGTTATGTACCTGGCTGCCTTAGCAGGGACCAGATCAACTAAAATCTTACTGAATAATCTTAAATGAAACTCTCAACAATCCACTTACCTGTTCATAATGCATTCTAAATGAAATATATGCACAATATTACGTTAAGTTTCAACAACTTTGGCAAATAAATTCATCTTGTTGAATCGATTATAATTCACCATATAAACACATCATATAAATATTAATAAACAAATACTTGTATGCACAAATTTGAACATACAAAACAGTTTTGTAGCAGCAATTTATGACCTAGCCATAGGCATCCATTGTAGACACCATCCCTGAGTTGGACTATTAGGCAGTGAGGGTAATGGCATACATATTAGCTATCGCTCGCACACTCTAGACAATGTTGCATGATAAACATGTATACAACTAATATAAATTTTATTTGCATAAATGCTGAATTTGTTTGTTTTAGGACCCACATATCTGCATATGGACTGAATGCTTTGTCATGGTCTAAAGATACTTTTTGAAAGAAATCAATATAGGATTTCCTTGCCAACCTTGGAAGACATTCTAATGAATTAGGGTTTAGTTTACCGATTTGTTAACATTTATAATCTAAGGTAGATGTATTGTTATGTACCTGAATGACTTCATTGGCTAGGAGGGACCAGCTCAACTGAAATCCTACTGAATACTCTTAATTGAAACTCTCAAAAATCAACTTACTTGCTCATAATGTATTCCAAATGAAGGATATGGAGAATAATACATTTAAGTTTTAACAACTTTGGCAAATAAATTCATCTTGTGCAATCCATTATAATTCATATAAATATTAATGGCAACTGAATACCTTTTTTTTCTATGTGCTTCATGGACCCCAAAGATCAGTGACCACTACATCCACGGATTATTTGTACTAGGCAGATCCACTGAAGGGATCACTTCCTACTGGACAAACCATGGAGCCTGACCCCGAGAGTGTCAAGAGAATTGAACACATGACCCCTCAATAGCAAAGGTGCTTTAATGACAGGGACTCGACCAATTGAGCTAACCCTTGGGGCTATGGCAAATTGAATACTTATATGCACAAATGTGAATATACGAAATGGTTTCGTAGGAGCAATTTATGACCTATCCATGGGCATCTACTATAGACACCACCCCTAATTTGGGCTATTAGGCAGTGAGGGTAATGGCATGCATATTAACTATCTCTCTTACTCCCTAGACTATGTTGCATGATCCAAACCAAACAATTGCAAATACCATGAATCCCAATGCCAACCAAACAGGAGCAAAATCACACAACAAACTCTACCAACATTGGCTCAAGTATTGTTGCATTTACTATAATAAAATTGGCATATCATGATGTATCATGAGATTTTCTTGACAATGATAATATCGCCTTAATATATCAAGACATATATAAAAACAATGTTATGTCAATTTTTGCTAATATTTTTTATTTTTTATATTTTTTTATTGTCATTGATATTGTCAATAAGTTATATTTTGGTCCCTCGATGATATATTGTTGACAAGTTAAATGTAACATTGCAATCAACATATTATTATTTCCTCCTTGCCAACACTCTTACTAGCTTGTGTTGAGATTTGTAGCATGGGAGATACTCCAAACCCTAGGCTAAAGGGTTTCGGAGGAATGGGCACACAAATATGGTTTTTGGGCTTAGAATCCAAGGTTAGGGATTTGTACCCAAAGGTGTGGGGCCAAAACCATGATGAGAATTGATGACTTGGAACATGGAGGACGTAGGGCATCCTCAAAGGAGCAAGGAGCGATTTCAAGCACTATGAGGTCCCTTGTAAAAATGGGGAAACTAATTTTTGAAGGTTGTGTGGGCTAATTGTTCTAGAGAATTCAAGTCGGCCTTGACTTGAGAGAGACCCTTTGATGGGCTACACGTAGGCCAAAGAGAAAGTATAAATAAGAGATGTTGGAGAGTCATTTTCACTGTCCTAAGGGAAAAACATCAAAGGCAGATCTCTCTGGAATAGGTCGCAAGCTTCAAGAGGACAAGTAAAGGAGGAAGAGACAATCTTGGGCTACTTTCTCAAGTTGTTTGAGTCGCATGAGGAGTAGATTGCAGTTCGTGAAGGAGAGATCTGAGTAGGTCAGTCTATCCCTAGTTTGAGGTTGTGTTTCATCTTGTTACATATTTGAACCCTTAAGGAGCGCCCTAATTGCAGGTCGCAGACCTATTAGGTGTCTTTGGAGGAGTCAAGAACCTAAACAAGAGGGTCAGTAATGCATATGGGTCAATGAGTTAAGGAGGCCTATAGGGAGAGCCTAGCCACAGGTCTTCAAAGCATAAGAGGCCGACTTTGAGGGGTTGTGACTGTAGCTACAGTCAGCCCTAATCGAAGGGTCGTGAGTTGCAAGAAAAGGTGCATAGGTTGAGGATGAAAATCAAAGCAAATTTGTGTATGGTTTTGGTGGATACTTTCTCTCAACAAAAGGCCGCATGGTTCTGGTCTACAACAACTCTGTTTCAGGAAGGCCATAGGGCTGGAAGAGGGTTACAACAGTTGGTCGAGTTAGGCTAAGGAACATGTAGGAGCATGGGTCTTCTAGGAGTGGAAGAGCGAAGTTTTCTAAGCAACATAGGCTGAGATTTTTGGGCTATAGCAGTTGTTATAGGAAACCCTAACCAGGTCAGTCGCAGTCAAATTCATACACAAGCTCAGTGATTTTGGGGTAGAAGTTCAAGCTCAAGGTATGGTGATTTTCCTCCTTGTTTGATGTGTTGCTAAGTGATGAGGTCCTAGATTAGGACAGTGTTCGAGCAACCAAAAGAGAAGGAGTTAGGGAGGGATGTAGTGGCTTGCTCCAAGCCCAAAGTACATCCTCTTGAAGGACTAAGAGGACTATTAGAAGAGGCAGAAATAGGTGAGCTCAAGACTGATTCTTGAAGGATGAAGAAAGGAGGTCAATGGAGCATATCACGTCAACCCAAGTTCATTGTTGGAGAAGGACATTTGACAGTGATAGGTGGAAAGCCTTTGTGCCCTAAGTGTGTCTTCATCAGGCAACACAAGAAGACAATAGTGGGAAGAAAGTCCCTAAGAGTTGTGTCCTTGAAGGAAAAAGGAGCAGCTAGTTGGGCAAGAAGTCCCAAAGGACCTAAGGAGCAGTAGTGGGCAGTTGAGAGTTGTTCACAAACGGAGTTGTGAACAACTCAATAGGAGTCTCGATGTGTTGATGTGTTGAACGACGAACAATCAACTAGAAAGCAGTTGGAGTTGTGTTCAGTAACCTAATGGAGTTGGTTCATTGATAGAGTCAGATTAGAGTTGTTGCAAATAGGGAGCCGAGGGACCAGGTATGTGTGTTCAGGGTACAAGCGAGAGGAGCTAAGAGAACGCACTACATCAGCCATAGGGTCAGTGTATCTTGTTCGGACAGTTTGGTTGTCATAGTTGTTGACACCAAGTCCCAGTTGTAGTCTTTGTATTAGTGGATGTATGAGGGCCATTATCCTTGGTACAGTAGCCCTAGACAATTGTATTATCAGTTTGTTAATATAACAAATTTGGGCAGTTAAAACTTGTAAAAAGTTGTCTATATTTGTGCATGTGTTGATTTACTGCTATTTATTTTTCCACTGTGCAAAGTAGTTCGTTGTGATACTTGGATTGGTAGCGTTACTGATTGTAAGATTCTAACCTGGACTCCAATATTGTGGAAAAACAACATGGTATCAGAGGTACTTTGAATGGCCAATGAATCAGTGTGTGCAGAGTGAAGAAACTCAGAGGGAGCTAAGATTGTCTAGATCGTGGAGCAAAGGGTTCAGCGTTTAGAGTACAAGATCAAAAGACACATGTATGCAAGTTGAAGAAATCTCTTTATGGGTTAAAGCAAGCCCCTAGGGCTTCGTATGAGAGGATTGATAGCTATCTTATGAAGCTAGGATTTACAAGGAGCTATGCTAATCCAGACCTATACTTCATGGTTGAAAAGGACATGCCTCTCATTTTGGTCCTTTATGTAGATGATCTCTTTCTGACTCATATGGACCCTCTCATTTATCAATGCAAGAGGGAGTTGACTTCCGAGTTCGAGATGAAGGACCTAGAACTAATGAACTACTTCCTAGGCTTGGAGGTCTGGCAAAAGCCAGGCAAGATTTTCCTTTCACAAGGAAAATACATTGTGAAGCTGCTAGAGAGATGTGGGATGGTGGATTGCAAGTGTGTGTCTACTCCGATGGAACTCAACTTCAAGAAGCTATGTGGAAGTGTTGTTGGGACCGAATTAGCAAACCCTTCCAAGTATCGACAACCTGTGAGGGCCCTAATGTTCTTAGTAAACTCTCATCTCAACATATGCTTCACTGTGAATACGTTGAGTCAATTTATGGTTGAGCCTCATTACATACATTGGATTGCTGCTAAGAATCTCTTACGATATCTCCGTGGCACAATCAACTATGGGCTGAGATATACTATCGAGAATTTGAGGCTACATGGATATACTGATGCTAACTAGGCTGGAAGTGTGGTGGATCGAAAGAGCATGTTAGGATGTTGCTTCTCATTCTTGGATGAGCATGAAGTGAAAATCGATTGCTCTAGGCACAGTCGAGGCCGAATTCATTGCAACTAGTATTGCCTGTTGTGAAGCTATTTGGTCGAGGAAGCTCTTCAGTGAGCTATTTGAGCATGTGTTGGATACCACCGTGATCTATTGCGACAACCTTAGTGGGATTCGCCTTTTAGAGAATCCCGTATTCCACGACTGCTCTAAGCACATGATATCAAGTACCACTTTATCCAGGATATGGTACAATGAGGAGCAATAAGGCTCCAACACATCAAGGCTGATGAGCAGGTTTCTAACACCCTCACGAAGCCCTTGGGGAAGGTCAAATTCTTAGCCTTCCGAGAGAGACTTGGAGTCATGGAAGGACCCTCCCATGAGGATTCCACTTGAGTTGGACATTGAGCTCTAGGAGCTCCTAGGGGCTTAAGGTACTTCTTGGAGCTATGAGCGACCATAGGGTCAGTGGTTCACCTTCCCCTATAAGTGCGTTGTGTTGAGAAATCAATGCTAGTAGAATTAGGGTTTGATTTTTCTTTCTTGATAATTACTTGTGAATTATGTTGGCTTCTTTTACTTCTTTATTATATTATCTTTCATCAAGCAATTACAAAATCATGTGTGTACGAAGATCACAAGAACAAGAGACACAAGATGTAGGCACTCTACCAGGGCAAAACCCCTATCTAGGGGAAAACCAAGTCAAACTTCTTCCTTTAGTAGTTAAGACGAGATAATCCAAGACACTTCAACCTAGACACAAACCTCCTCCAACCACAAACTCATCCATTCCTTCCAACAACTTCGATATTGATCTTTGACCTTGCAGTAGCAGCAATTCGACCCAGCAAATCCAAAACTTCGACCTTCCCAGCAGCAGAATTTCGACCCAGCAAATCCAAAACTTCAATCTTCCCAGCAGCAGAACTTTGACCTAGCAAATAGCCCAGTAACTTCACATAAAAGAGAGAGAGAGATAGCCCATAAACTTCGACTTGCAATCCTTCCTTCATCTCCTTAACTTTGCACCTTTTCTGCACTTCCTTGATGTGTATCGAACTTGTTGAGTTGATGTCCATAGATCAAACCGCTCTTGTATATATAACCTTTTCTGTGGGTCGAATTGTCCTCTTGTAGGCCAACTTCATCAAGCAAGGGTCGACTTGGTGTGGTGGTGACAAATTACATTTTTGACTCAATAATAATGATTCAAAAGTCTAAGAAGGGTCTCATTAAATGGACAATGACTCTAATGACTCAAAAACCTAGAAGTCCTCAATGGGGACTTTGACCTATAAAATGATGACCCAAGCATGAAACCCATGCTTTATTGAGTCATTGTAAAAATAATAAAAAATTATTTTTCATTCTTTGACTCAAATATAAATATGAAGACCAAACCTAGTTACATTCTTCAACACTCCCTCTTAACTAAGGAGGTATTTATGATTTACACATGTATATACAAGTACAAGGAAGATCTCAAAACACAAGAACTATGAAGAACTTAGGCACACACAGTGCCACAGACTAGATTCCTGACCAGGGCAATCTATCCGAGTGGGACTAAGATGGACTAAAGCTTTCAACCTCTCTAGGTACTGTAACCGCTCAAACTAGCAGGGGGGTCCTAGAGGGGCACTTGATAGGCTAAGACCAAAAATGAAGCTAAATCCCACTATCACAATAGCTAAAGCTTCCTACACTTTACGGACTTTCACCGATGGGAGGAGACCCGATATATAGAGAATCATTTATGAAGGATAGATCAGCGAAAATGGGTGTGAAGTGATCTCGAGGACCCTTTCCTAGGGGAGGCTCAAGAATGGGACTTGCTTGCCTTTTAAGCAAGGTACAGGGATTTCTAGAAGGGAATGAGGATTTAAGAGCTAGCTTTGTGAAGTGTGAATTGTAAAGGAGCTTCCAAAACCCTAAAATCCTGTTGAACTTGGTTTCCCAAGTGGTTTTTGAAGAGTTGACTTTTCAAAGGTATGGAACCACACGAGACCAAGTGGACCCAAGTTAGGTCAAGAGGAAGGAGTTTAGCAACTAATGATAGACTTGACCTAAACAAGGAGAAAGGGATCAAAAAATTGATTTTCAGTTGAAGGTACAAAATGATCCCTATGAGGAGCTAGCCTAGGGAAACTTAGAGCAAAACCAATCTCGAGGCTAAGGATTGGGAAATATCGCAACCCCACTGTCGGAATTTCCTCAAATTTGGAGGAGGCCTAGGAGAGACAGCGCAGTTGAGGCCAAGAGATCAAAGCTTTTCTATGGGTGGCTTGTCAGAAAATCATGCCCTAGGATCCGTAATGTGGCTAGAGCTAGAATAAAGGAGACGAGAAGAAAAATGTTTCCTTCAGTGATCACCTTATGGTATACCAGTGCCTAATCCTTTAGGGAGATTGGAGTCAAGAAGAATATGAAGATAGACTTTGTTTCTAGGTCAAGGAGGCGCTAATATCAACTTCGCTTGTCATTAGGGCAAAGGAGGTGACCTTAAAAGCTTTTATACTTCATTTTGCAAGGTGAAGTGGCTTATCAAGATAAATTTAACCATAGAATTATCCCCAGTAGAATTCATTCAACAAACATGGCCCATACATAGAGATATGCTATATAGAAACATAATTCCACAATTTTGCAGTAAATGCATGCAGCGACTAGCCCTAGTATAGCGAAAATCTCATTATCAATGTATGTGACAAAGTAAAAGAATAAATAACATTAAATTTGTACTTACATGTAAGAGAATATATACAACCACCAATAAACTTGACAATCAAGAAGCTCCAAGATAAGAAAAGACAATCCATACATCAAAATTCATCCATGCTCCAAAATTTCATCCAACAAGAAGGAATAACAAAAATCTCAAGAGAGATACAAGTCCAAACCAAGTGATGATGAGAAATGAACTCTCATAATTTGTATTTATACACCTCTAAGGAGTTTGATTTAGTTATTTGAGCCTACATTAGCCCCTAAAATAGAAATAATGTGCAAATAACTAAATTTTGGTGACAAGCCCACCAAACTAACTCATAAACAAAATAACAAGCCTCTCAAGAGGTCGAGTGATCAACAATACATACTGTTGGGCTCTCTAAGAAGCCTGATGAAGTCCATAAGTACCATAATGATGAATATGACTTCCAAAAGTAATGGACAAGGGGTTGGCCCCTTGTTCTCCACATAATAAACCTGTGGTGCTCCCAATGGGTGTGAGGGCACACAAGTGACCTCATGGGCCTCCAAGTAAGTCGAAAATGCCTGTAAATCATCTATAAGGGCTCAGATAATGGTGCAAGTGATGCCACATCAGCATACAAGTCCTGGGTCATTTGCCGAGTGCATGGTACAACTATGGGGCTTTCTAAGCAAAGGTGAACAAGGTGCATCTTCCTCGTCCAACAGGTGAATCTCGAGCAATCTCTGAACATCTCTAGGGATCCATGGAGTGTTGTCTACTATTGTGGAGGCCCATGGCTCTCAACACATACCCTACATGTGCCAATGTATCGCTCTGGAGGGTTAGGACCCCATATAGGGAGACCAAACCCAATATGGAGACCACCTACAATCCTGCATAAGATCCAATGCGTCCCCTAGTCTTCCAATACAAACATTCTTCAAGGAAATCGATTAAAGGAGCTTACAAACCATGGACAATAGGTGGGGACTTCATAATGGAATGCCCTTCCATAATGGGCTTTGGCATGTGCCAATTGCCAATGTCTCCAAGCTCCAAGTGGGGTTAACCAAGTATTCTATTAGGTGGTTTCTACTTATAAAGGGGATAGTATGTCAAAGGTACATCCTTTAAAAAGGTGGTGGCATGTGACGGAGAGATGAATGGAATAAGGAATGAAAGGGGAAACCCTAGGTCACATGCTGGGGTAAAAAGGTTAATTAATACAAGGGAAGCCCACACTTGGGTATATCATGTATAGGAGGGTGAAATCGTGGTACATGAGGTGCCCCAGCCTTGATTTTTCCACCCTTCTTTATATGGTTTTTTCCTTTTATGATTTTTCTATAATTGACTGCTCAGGGCTCAAGGGGTAAGAGCATGATGTGCGAGATATAGCAGTGATACCCCCCTTTAAGGTAGGGTGGTTCACCGCCCACTAGGGGTTCATAAATGATAAAGAAGGCTCATCTAGGGCCTGTAGGAACCAAGGTGATGGCCATGATGATAGGGTAGAGCTCATGTATTGGCTTTTTCCCACGTGCTAAATGTGTTTGTCCCAACCATCTTTTACATTTTGTGGTACATTTGCCTATTCGATGTGGCCAATAATGCTTTTACTTTTCTTTTCAGCTGCATCAACCTCTGGGGCATCATTCCAGGCCTGACCCAAGGTGTGGGCAAGGGGAAGGGGACGGCTAACCCTATGTGGACACAATGGAGAAATGTGGACCTGGGTAGGAGAAATGATGAGTGGGGTTATAATGAGTGGAAGGGAAGTAATATATATGCATAAGGGAGTGGGACCACGCAACCAAAATCAGGGTTTCATATGTATTACCATCCCTAAAGCCCAAGGGTTAGTAAAAGAGATCCCACAAGACTAGCGTTCAAGGTTAACATCCAAAATAGGTTTAGGGTACAAGAGCACAAACTTAGCCCATTCTTTCTATCGAACCCCCCCATTAATCGATGCCTATAAGTGTCCATGATAAACAAACTACAATACTCAATTACTAAATGACAAAGGATACCTTTAGGTTCAAGAGGCCCACCTTCAAACATACGATCATGGTAGATGGGTGAGGGACCACATGGCCGGCTCAAGTGGCGGAGAAATGTCACAACGAGCTAGTTGGCGGTTGCAAGGGGCTATTGGCTGCCAGTTGAGGACCATCTTGGAGAAAAAAATTCTCCTAGGGATATCACCCACAAAATGGTGGGTAACATCTGGCTCCAACTGGGACGTGATCTCTCGAGGAAGTGGACGAAGCTACTTGAACAGAAGGTCATGAGAACTTCAACAATCTCTTGGTTACCATAGATCTGTTACCTGCACATATAATAGATGAAAAACATGGGGCATCATGCTTTTGCAGGGTCTCATGATCGCACATGCTAGGAATAGGCCAATAAAATTGACTCATAGAAGTAAAATGCAATTTTTAAATCTAAATGTAGCTAATCGATCATGAGAAATATCATATGACATTAGTTCTAATGTTGAATCAACATGCAATGCATCCTACTCTACGATGCATATGATACAATATCAAGTCTCAAGGAAAGAGGTGATACGACTTAATTTGACCGGCTTGGGCCAAAGTTCGTCGTTGATTTTAGCAATGTAATAATAGTCCTCCCCAACTTTTCCATGAGTCTTGACAAGCATTGGGTCTCTATCAACCAAGATCAAGTCCCCTACCTTCTATTCCTTGTAGGCTTCCACTTTCTGCTTGTTTTGGGATTTGGTCGTTTGAAAATGCTGACTTCTTGTGATGGGAGAATAGAAGAAGGCTTCTCAATTTCATGTGTTTCATACTATGGGATTAGACCAAGCTTGATCACATGAGAAAGGTAGGTAGGCTCTCTATAGAGGACAAAAGCGGTACCATCAGTTTGTAGGATAGTTGCATATGACAGGTCCATTTGGAGATGGCCTCCAACCGTAGCTCTCCACTTCCTAGATAAGAGCATCCCCCACACATCAGGGACATCTATGACCACAACATCCATGAGAAGCGATATATCAAGGTTCCTAGCCAAAGATATCTTTAGGTCTTTTATGAGACCTTCCACCTCTAGGGGCTTGGAGTTAAAACCAAATACCTTTTTGTATGGGCAAGTGATGATAAGACCCAATTGCTTCATAATTTTAAAGGCGTAATGTTTGCAGAAGCCCCTGAGTCTAACATACAATTATGTAAGAGGTCATTGATAGCCAAAGTGAGCATAAATGGTTCATACCTAGGGTTTTGGTCAGGAATTTGACTATTTTGTAAGTCTTCGGGTAATCCTTATTACTGGATACCTAGGGACTTCTTGATTTGTTGTTGTTGCTTGGGAAGTTTTGCAATTTCTTTCAAAGGAATAGGTATGGTTATTTTCCCTACAACAACCCCTATGTCTATATCAATGTGAAGCTTAGCCTCTTTTCCCTTTGCTTTCTTCTTGATGTTTTCCTTTCTTGGAGGATCCTTTTTTCAATTGGCTTTGGTTGGGGGATCCTTCTTGGGAGGAATTTCAGGGGGAGACTCCTTGGGAGGGGCTTGCTTGCAATGAGTCTTCTTACATGGTTCCTTAGACGTTGCAACGTCTTTGTTATTTTCCTTTCATGAGTATTTGATCCCTTTGAATCTTCCCTTACTATCAAAGTTAAGAATGTATTCTTCCTTTTCTTCCTTCAGGATGACCTCACTAATGGGAGGGTGAGTGTACGAGCCTCCCAACAAAATGTTGAAGATGTCGGATTCCACAAGGTTAGCTTGCTCATCAATTTCTTCATGCTCACTTTCTCCCTTCACTTCCCTCATCCTCAGAAGATGAGACTCGCTCAACAACATTAGTTGGAGCCAAAGTGTTTGGAAATTGAGACGAGCTTGGCCTATCTTCTTCATTTTTCTTTTTGGAAAAGGGTTTTCCTTTTGGAATATAACTAGATTTTTTGGCCCTTTCCAAGGTAGTGATTTTATTCATGATAACCCTATCACGTGTGTTGGTTTCTTCAGTAAAGTTCTCCATTTTCTTCAGGATGACCAAGGGGTTTTCTTCATGTTGATCTTTGGATCTTTACTTCTTGACCTCGTCTTTAGCTCTAAGGTGGTGAGTGACACCCACCTTCGAGATTCGTAAGTTTTCCTCAACTTCCATTGCTATCTCTTTGGCTTCATCCAATGTGGAAGGTTTCTTGTCCCTTAATGCATAGGTTAAGTGGCCACCCACAACTTTTATGAGTTTATCAAGGATATTAGCTTCGGAGGGTTTCAAATGATCGGGGATATCCTTGACTACCCTATCAAATTTTTGAATGAATTCTCGTATGTCTTCCCTTCCCTTAGTTATTTGATAGAAATTTTCAATGTTAAAGGTTCCTTGGGCATTGCATGACCATCTCTTCATGAATAGGTCTTCGAAGTCATTAGTCTTCTATGCATCTTGGGGGAAGACTAAGGTACCATTCTCTTGCTTGTACTTCAAGCGATAGAGAAAAAAGCATAATGAACCTATCTTCATCGAAGATCATCCTAGGGGGCATCTGCCAATAGAATTCCTCAACAAAGTCACAGGCAGTCCAAGTAGCATCCCCTTTGAACCTGGGTAACCATCAGTTATATTTTTCAAGTAATGGTTTGGGATCATCACTCAATTTCAAAGGGGAAAAGACACTAACCCAATGTCTTTCACTTTTGGTCATCTCGGGTTGGTCTTGTTTTGGGTCATGTTAGAACTAGATGCCATCTTTTGGGAAGGATCACAGACTTTCTCAAATTCAGGGAGAAGGGCAGTTCTAATAGGTGATGGAGTTTGTTCTCCCCTTTTTGCAACAGCCCTAGTTAAAGGAGGAATTTGTCACCTTCAAGTAAACTAGGGGATTAGACAATGAATAGAGTCGCCAAAGGAATGCTTATAGATGTCGTTAATGAATCAATTCCTCAATGATTCACTAGGGAGGTAGACCTTCTTCCTCCCTGGAAACGGCGCCAAAATGTTACCGCTCAAACTAACAAGGGGGTCCTAGAGGGGCACTTGCTAGGTTAAGAGCAACAATGAAGCTAAAACCCACTGCTACCACAGCGAAAGCTTCTTACTCTTTATGGACTTTCACTGATGGGAGGAGATTCGATATATAGAGAATCACATATGAAGGATAGATCAGCTAAAATGGGTGTGAAGTGATCTCAGGGACCCTTTCCTAGGGGAGCCTCAAGAATGGGACTTGCTTGCCTTTTATGCAAGGTACAAAGCTTTCTAGGAGAAGGGGATGAGAATTTAAGGGCTAGGTTTGAGGAGTGTGAATTGTATAGGAGCTTCCAAAACCCTAAAATCCTTGTTGAATTTGATTTCCCAAGTGGTTTTAGAAGAGTTGACTTTTCAAAGGTATGGGACCAAACATGACCAAGTGGACTCGGGTTAGGTCAAGAGGAAGGAGTTTAGCAACCAATGATAGCTAAAAAAGGAGGAAAAAGGGATCAAAGAATTGATTTTCAGTTGAAGGTGCAAAATGATCCCTATCAAGAGCTAACCTAGGCAAACATAGAGCAAAAACAAATCTCAAGGCTAGGGCTTGGGATATCTCACAACCCCACTGTCGGAATTTCCTCAAATTTGGAGGCGGACTAGGAGAGACACCAGCGCAGTTGAGGCCAAGAGATCGAAGTTTTTCTACAGATGGCTTGTCGGGCAAATGATGATCTAGGAGCCCTAATGTGGCTAGACCTAGAATAAAAGAGAGGTGAAGAAAAATATTTCTTTAAGTGATCACCTTATGGTAGACCAGTGCCTAATCCTTTGGGAAGGTTGGAGTCAAGAAGAATACAACGATAGACTTCGTTTCTAGGTCAAGGAGGCTCTAAGATCAGCTTCACTTGTCATTACGGCAAGGGAGAGTGACCTTAAAAGCTTTTATACTTCGTTTTGCAAGGTGAAGTGGCTTATCAAAATAAATTCAACCATAGAATTAACCCTAGGAGAATTCGTTCAACATACATGGCCGATACATAGAGATATGCTATATAAAAACATAATTCCACAATTTTGGAGTAAATGCATGCAGCAACTAGCCCTAGTATAGCGAAAATCTCATTATCAATGTATGTGACAAAGTAAAGGAATAAATAGCATTAAATTTGTACTTACATGTAAGAGAATATATCCAACCACCAATAAGCTTGAAAATCAAGAAGCTCCAAGATAAGAAAAGACAATCCATACATCAAAATTCATCCATGCTCCAAAATTTCATCCACCAAGAAGGAATAGCAGAAATCTCAAGAGAGATACAAGTCCAAACCAAGTGATGATGAGAAATTAACTCTCAGCATTTGTATTTATACACCTCTAAGGAGTTCGATCCAATGCGTCCCCTAGTCTTCCAATACAATCCTGCATAAGATCCAATGCGTCCCCTAATCTTCCAATACAAAAATTCTTCAAGGAAATCGAGTAAAGGAGCTTACAAACCATGGACAATAGGTGGGGACTTCATAATGGAATGCCCTTCCATAATGGGCTTTGGCATGTGCTAATTGGCAACGTCTCCAAGCTCTAAGTTGGGTTAACCAAGTATTCTATTAGGTGGTTTCTACTTCTAAAGGGGATAGTATGTCAAAGGTATATCCTTTAAAAAGGTGGTGGCATGTGATGGAGAGATGAATGGAATAGGGAATGAAAGGGGCAACCCTAGGTCACATGCTGGGGTACAAGGGTTAACTAATACAAGGGAAGCCCACACTTGGGTATATAATGTATAGGAGGGAGAAATCGTGGTACATGAGGTGCCCCGGCCTTGATTTTTCCACCCTTCTTTATATGTCTTTTTCCTTTCATGATTTTTCTTTAATTGACTGCTCGGTGTTCAAGGGGTAAGAGCATGATGTGCGAGATATAGCAGTGATACCCCCCTTTAAGGTAGGGTGGTTCACTGCCCACCAAGGGCTCCTAAATGATAAAGAAGGCTCATCTAGGACCTGTAGGAACCAGGGTGATGGCCATGATGATCGGGTAGATCTCATGTATTGGCTTTTTCCCACGTGCTAAATGTGTTTGTCCCGGCCATCTTTTACATTTTGTGGTACATTTTCCTGTTGGATGTGGCCAATAATGCTTTTACTTTTCTTTTCAGCTGCATCAACCTTTGGGGCATCATTCCAGGCCTGACCCAAGGTGTGGGCAAGGGGAAGGGGACGGCTAACCCTATGTGGACACAGTGGAGAAATGTGGACCCGAGTGGGAGAAATGATGAGTGGGGTTATAATGAGTGGAAGTGAAGTAATATATATGCATAAGGGAGCGGGACCACACAACCAAAATCAAGGTTTCATATGTATTACCATCCCTAAAGCCCAAGGGTTAGTAAAATAGATCCCACAAGACTAGGGTTCAAGGTTAACATCCAAAATAGGTTTAGGGTACAAGAGCACAAACTTAGCCCATTATTTCTATAGAATCCCCCCATTAATCCATGCCTATAAGTGTCCATGATAAACAAACTACAATACTCAATTACCAAATGACAAAGGATACCTTTAGGTTCGAGAGGCCCACCTTCAAACATACGATCATGGCAGATGGGTGAGGGACCACATGGCTAGCTCAAGTGGCAGAGAAATGTCACAACGAGCTAGTTGGCGGTTGCAAGGGGCTATTGGCTGCCAGTTGAGGACCATCTTGGAGAAAAAAATTCTCCTAGGGATATCACCCACAAAATGGTGGGTAACATCTGGCTCCAACTGCGACATGATCTCTCGAACAAGTGGACGAAGCAACTCAAACAGAAGGTCACGAGAACTCCAACAATCTCTTCATTACCGTAGATCTGTTACCTGCACATATAATAGATGAAAAACATGGGGCATCATGCTTTTGCGGGGTCTCATGATCGCACATGCTAGGATTAGGCCAATAAAATCGACTCATAGAAGTAAAATGCAATTTTTAAATCTAAATGCAGCTAATCGATCATGAGAAATATCATATGACATTAGTTCTAATGTTGAATCAACATGCAATGCATCCTACTCTACCATGCATATGATACAATATCAAGTCTCAAGGAAAGGGGTGATACGACTTAATTTGATTGGCTTGGGCCAAAGTTCGTCGTTGAGTTTAGCAATGTAATTATAGTCCTCCCCAACTTTTCCATGAACCTTGACAGGCATTGGGTCTCTATCAACCAAGATCAAGTCCCCTACCTTATATTCCTTGTAGTCTTCCAATTTCTGCTTGTTTTGGGATTTGGTCCTTTGAAATTGCAGACTTCTCGTGATGGGAGAATAGAAGAAGGCTTCTCAATTCATGTGTTTCATAGTATGGGATTAGACCAAGCTTGATCACATGAGAAAGGTAGGCTCTCTATAGAGGACAAAAGGGGTACCATCAGTTTGTAGGATAGTTGCATATGACAGGTCCATTTGGAGATGGCCTCCAACCGTGGCTCTCCACTTCCTAGATAAGAGCATCCCCCACACATCAGGGACATCTATGACCACAACATCCATTAGAAGCGATATATCAAGGTTCCTAGCCAAAGAGACCTTTAGGTCTTTTATGAGACCTTCCACCTCTAGGGGCTTGGAGTTAAAACCAAATACCTTTTTGTATGGGCAAGTGATGTTAAGACCCAATTGCTTCATAACTTTTAGAGGCGTAATGTTTGCAGAAGCCCTTGAGTCTAACATACAATTGTGTAAGAGGTCATTGATAGCCAAAGTGAGCATAAATGGTTCATACCTAGGGTTTCAGTTAGGAATACGACTGTTTTGTAAGTCTTCGGGTAATCCTTCTTCCTGGATACCTAGGGACTTCTTGATTTGTTGTTGTTGCTTGGGAAGTTTTGCAATTTTTTGCAAAGGAATAGGTATGGTTATTTTCCCTACAACAACCCCTTTGTCTATATCAATGTCAAGCTTAGCCTCTTTTCCCTTCGCTTTCTTCTTGATGATTTTCTTTCTTGGAGGATCCTTTTTTCAATTGGCTTTGGTTGGGGGATCCGTCTTGGGAGGAATTTCAGGGGGAGACTCCTTGGGAGGGGCTTGCTTGCAATGAGTCTTCTTAAATGGTTCCTTAGAGGTTGCAACGTCTTTGTTATTTTCCTTTCGTGAGTATTTGATCCCTTTGAATCTTCCCTTGCTATCAAAGTTAAGAATGTATTCTTCCTTTTCTTCCTTAAAGAAGATGAGTCTGGCTCAACAGCATTAGTTGGAGGCAAAGTGTTTGGAAATTGAGACGAGCTTGACCTTTCTTCTTCATTTTTCTTTTTGGAAAAGGGTTTTCCTTTTGGAATATAACTAGATTTTTTGGCCCTTTCCAAGGCAGTGATTTTATTCATGATAACCCTATCACGTGTGTTGGTTTCTTCAATAAACTTCTCCATTTTCTTGAGGATGACCAAGAGGTTTTCTGCATGTTGATCTTTGGATCTTTGCTTCTTGACCTTGGCTTTAGCTCTAAGGTGGTGAGTGACATCCACCTTCGAGGTTCATAAGTTTTCCTCAACTTCCATTGCTATCTCTTTGGCTTCATCCAATGTGGAAGGTTTCTTGTCCCTTAATGCATAGGTTAAGTGGCCACCCACAACTTTTATGAGTTTATCAAGGATATTAGCTTCGAAGGGTTTCAAATGATCGGGGATATCCTTGACTACCCTATCAAATTTTTGAATGAATTCTCGTATGTCTTCCCTTCCCTTAGTTATCTGATAGAAATTTTCAATGTTAAAGGCTCCTTGGGCATTGCATGAACATCTCTTCATGAATAGGTCTTCGAAGTCATTAGTCTTCTATGCATGTTGGGGGAAGACTAAGGTACCATTCTCTTGCTTTTCCTTCAAGTGATAGAGAAAAAAGCATCATGAACCTATCTCAATCGAAGATCATCCTAGGGGACATCTGCTAATAGAATTCCTCAACAAAGTCACGGGAAGTCCAAGTAGCATCCCCTTTGAACCTGGGTAACCATCAGTGATATTTTTCAAGTAATGGTTTGGGATCATCACTCAATTTCAAAGGGGTAGAGACACTAACCCAATGTCTTTCACTTTTGGTCATCTCGGGTTGGTCTTGTTTTGGGTCATGTTAGAACTAGATGCCATCTTTTGGGAAGGATCACTGACTTTCTCAAATTCAGGGAGAAGGGCAGTTCTAATAGGTGATGGAGTTTGTTCTCCCCTTTTTGCAGCAATGCTAGTTAAAGGAGGAATTTGTCACCTTCAAGTAAACTAGGGGATTGGACAATGAATAGAGTTTCCAAAGGAATGGTTACAGATGTCGTTAATGAATCAATTCCTCAATGATTCACTAGGGAGGTAGACCTTCTTCCTTCCTGGATACGGTGCCAAAACGTTACCGCTCAAACTAACAGCGGGGTCCTAGAGGGGCACTTGCTAGGTTAAGAGCAACAATGAAGCTAAAACCCATTGCTACCACAGCTAAAGCTTCCTACTCTTTACGGACTTTCACTGATGGGAGGAGATCCGATACATAGAGAATCACGTATGAAGGATAGATCAGCTAAAATGGGTGTGAAGTGATCTCAGGGACCCTTTCCTAAGGGAGGCTCAAGAATGGGACTTGCATACCTTTTATGCAAGGTACAAAGCTTTCTAGGAGAAGGAGATGAGAATTTAAGGGCTAGGTTTGAGGAGTGCGAATTGTATAGGAGCTTCCAAAGCCCTAAAATCCTTCTTGAACTTGGTTTCCCAAGTGGTTTTTGAAGAGTTGACTTTTCAAAGGTATGTTGACTTTTCAAAGGTATGGGACCAAACATGAACAAGTGGACTTAGGTTAGGTCAAGAGGAATGAGTTTAGCAACCAATGATAGCTATACAAGGAGGAAAAAGGGATCAAAGAATTGATTTTCAGTTGAAGGTGCAAAATGATCCCTATCAAGAGCTAACCTAGGCAAACTTAGAGCAAAAACAAATCTCAAGGCTAGGGCTTGGGATATCTCACAACCCCATTGTCGGAATTTCCTCAAATTTGGAGGTGGACTAGGAGAGACACTAGCGCAGTTGAGGCCAAGAGATCGAAGTTTTTCTACAGATAGCTTGTAGGGAAAATGATGATCTAGGAGCCCTAATGTGGCTAGACCTAGAATAAAGGAGAGTTGAAGAAAAATGTTTCTTTAAGTGATCACCTTATGTTAGACCAGTGCCTAATCCTTTGGGAAGGTTGGAGTCAAGAATAATATGAAGATAGACTTCGTTTCTAGGTCAAGGAGGCTCTAAGATCAACTTCACTTGTCATTAGGGCAAAGGAGAGTGACCTTAAAAGCTTTTATACTTCGTTTTGCAAGGTGAAGTGGCTTATCAAGATAAATTCAACCATAGAATTAACCCTAGGAGAATTCGTTCAACATACATGGCCGATACATAGAGATATGCTATATAGAAACATAATTCCACAATTTTGGAGTAAATGCATGCAGCAACTAGCCCTAGTATAGCGAAAATCTCATTATCAATGTATGTGACAAAGTAAAGGAATAAATAGCATTAAATTTGTACTTACATGTAAGAGAATATATCCAACCACCAATAAACTTGACAATCAAGAAACTCCAAGATAAGAAAATACGATCCATACATCAAAATTCATCCATGCTCCAAAATTTCGTCCACCAAGAAGGAATAGCAAAAATCTCAAGAGAGATACAAGTCCAAACCAAGTGATGATGAGAAATTAACTCTCATCATTTGTATTTATACACCTCTAAGGAGTTCGATTTAGCTATTTGAGCCTACATTAGCCCCTAAAATAGAAATAATGTTCAAATAACTAATTTTTGGTGACAAGCCCACCAAACTAGCTCATAAACAAAATAACAAGTGTTTCAAGAGGTCGAGCGATCAATAATACATATTGTTGGTCTCTCTAAGAAGCATGATGAATTCCATAAGTTCCATAATGATGAATAAGACTTCAAAAAGTAATGAACAAGGGGTTGGCGCCTTGTTCTCTACATAATAAACATGTGGTGCTCTCAAAGGGTGTGAGGGCACACAAGTGACCTAATGGGTCTCCAAGTAAGTCGAAGATGCCTATAGATCATCTGTAAGGGCTCAGATGATGGTATAAGTGATGCCACATCAGCATACAAGTCCTGGGTCATCTACCAAGTGCATGGTACAAATGTGGGGTTGTCTAGGCAAAGGTGAACTAGGTGCATTTTCCTCGTCCAATAGAAGAATCTTGAGCAATCTCTAAACATCTTTGGGGATCCATGGAGTGTTGTCTACTGCTGTGGAGGTCCATGGCTCTCAACTCACACCTTACATGTGCCAATGTAGCCCTATAGAGGGTTAGGACCCCATATAGGGAGACCAAACCCAAGATGGAGACCACCTGCAATCATGCATAAGATCCAATGCGTCCCCTAGCCTTCCAGTACAACAAGTCATCAAGGAAATCGATTAAAGGAGCTTACAAACCATGGACAACAAATGGGGACTTCATAATGGCATGCCCATCCATAATGGGCTTTGGCATGTGCCAATGTCTCCAAGCTCCAAGTGGGGTTAACCAAGTATTCTATTAGGTGGTTTCTACTTCTAAAGGGGATAGTATGTCCAAGGTACATCATTTAAAAAGGTGGTGGCATGTGATGGAGAGATGAATGCAGTAGGGAATGAAAGGGGCAGCCCTAGGTCACATGTTGGGGTACAGGAGTATCTAATACAAGGGAATCCCACACTTGGGTATATAATGTATAAGAGGGAGCAATCTTGGTACATGAGGTGCCTTGGCCTTGATTTTTCCACCTTTTTCTATTTTCCTTTTTCCTTTTATGATTTTTCTTTAATTGACTGCTCGGGGCTCAAGGGGTAAGAGAATGATGTGTGGGATATAGAACTAGATACCCACTTTAAGGTAGGGCGATTCATTGCCCACTAGGGGTTGGGACAATCATTGATTCCTAAATGATAAAGGAGGCTCATCTAGGGCCTATAGGAACCAGGGTGATGGCCATGATGATAGGGTAGAGCTCATGTATTGGATTTTGCCCACGTGCTAAATGTGTTTGTCTCAAGCATCTTTTGCATTTTGTGGTACATTTTCCTGTTGGATGTGGCCAATAATGTTTTTACCTTTCTTTTCATCTACATCAATCTTTGGGGCATCATTCCAGGTCCAACACAAGGTGTGGGAAAGGGGAAGGGGAAGGCTAACCCTATGTAGGCCGAATGGAGGAATGTGTACCTAGATGGGAGAAATGATGAATGGGGTTATAATGAGTGGAAGGGGAGTAATATATATGTTGAGGGAGCAGGACCATGCAACCAAAATCAAAATTTCCTATGTAGTACCATCCCTAAAGTGTAAGGGTCAGTGAAAGAGATCGCACGGGACTAGGGTCCAAGGTTAACATCCAAAAGAAGTTTAGGGGACAAGAGCATAGACCTAGCCCACTCTTTCCGTCAAATCTCCCCATTAATCCATGCCCAAAAGTATCCATAATGAGCAAACTACAATACTCAATTACCAAATGACAAGGCATACCTTTAGGTTCAAGAGGCCCACCTTCAAACATACAATCATGGCAGATGGGTGAGGGACCACATGGCTGGCTCAGGTGGCAGAGAAATGGCACAACGAGGTAGTTGGTGGTTGCAAAGGGCTGCTAGTTGCCAGCTGAGGACCATCTTGGAGAAATTTTTTATCTTAAGGATATCACCCACAAAATGGTGGGTAATAGGCACCATTAGGCTTACTTGCTAACCATCAACCCAAGTAACTAAGTGCGTAAGGTCAGAGCTCTATGACCAACCTCACCCTCCCTACGTCGGGAACTAGACATCAACATATATGTCGGCCAGATGTCCTCCCAGACATTTTGTATCACAGAAGATGCCTCCTCAAAATTCTTCCAAACACTTATCCTTAACGAGATTAGTGATATCAACCAAACCAAGCATGCTTCTAAAATATTAAAACTTCTTATTAGGAAGAGTCTTTGTTAACACATCAGCTACTTGGTCGTCGGTCGAGACATACTATAGCTTCATGATCCCATTTTGTACCAAACATCTAATATAGTGGTACTTATTGTTGATATGCTTCGTCCTTTCATGGAACACTAGATCTTCGGGTATCTTAATGTTGCCTTGATTATCACAATTTATCACAATAGGACTTAGAGGTTTCTCAAACAAATATGACAGAAGTTTCCTCAACCATACAACCTCCTTTCCTACTTCACATGCAACCACATACTCAGCTTCAACACTACTTAAAGCACAGGATCTTGCTTTCTACTCATGCATGAAATCATCGCAGATCCCAAACTAAAACATCCACCAATAGTGCTTCTTCCATCAATCTCACTATTAACCAAATCAAAATCTATAAAACCTGTCAGCTTGACTTCCATGCTATCATACTTGAAGCAGTGATGTATAGTACCACAAATATCTCAATATATGCTTGGAAGCTTTCCAATGATCATGAAGAGGCTTCAACTGAAATTAACTAAGAATGTTCACCAGAAAACATATATCCGGTCAAGTGTTTACTAGATACATCAGAGAATGCACCATCTTTCATTAAGAGGTAGGATCTACGAGACTTGAGTCAGAGCTTCTCAACTTCTTGAGAATGGTGATCATGGAAGTAGTCATGGGCTTGGAATCCATCATACCGAATTTCTGCAACAACTTAATTATATACTTTCCTTGCCTAAGATATATCTCCCCACGTTTCTGCCATATTTCCAGACCTAGGCAATAATGCATCAGTCCTAGATCCTTCATCTCAAACTCAGTTGCCGACATCTTCTTGCATTCCTGTATCCTTCTCCACATATAGTAGAATAATGACTGGCTCATTGTCCACAACCTTGATATAGAAATTTGGATCAGCAGAACTTTCGACGAACCCGATTCTTAGAAGGTATGCATCCATTCTTGCATACATGCCCTAGGAGCTTGCTTCAAACCATATAGGACCTTCTTGAGTCTACAAACATGAGTGTCTTTGTCATTTATTTCAAAGCCTTCAGGTTGTTCAATGTATACTTGTTCATGGATGGTTCCATTCAGAAATGTTTTTTTTTACATCCATTTGATGGATATTCCATCCCATTGTTATAGCCAACGAAACCAAAGATCTTATAGTAGTATATCTTGCGATAGGTACAAAGGTTTCTTCATAGTCTATGCCTTCCTTTTGAGAGAAAACTCTTGCAACAAATCTAGCTTTGTACTTGTCTATGCTTTTGTTGATGCTGCTAGAATTCTGTGAACCAAGGGGATCTCTCCGAGGTGAAGTCCCAACTAGACCTCACACCATTTGGTGTAGGAGTCCCATCCGGTATGATGGCCCGGTTGCCATTAAATTAGAGGTCTACCTTGGCTCTGGCTGTCAACACATGAGAGTGTTACGTTGGTGTCTTCAAAAAACAAGGTGAGTATGCCTGGTGAGTGCGCAATGTAACTTGTGTCATGGTTCTCTTACTGCAAAGGGAGAGAGTAAAGTGAGCCTCTAAGTGAGAGGTAATAGTACCACCTAGGAAGAGACACACGCGAACCAGAAAGGTCTGTCCAGAGCCAGCAGAATAGTCCACAACAGATGCGGCAGTCGTTAAAACCGAAGTGAAGGGGACAACAGGTACACCACCCAACGGAGTAGTCCACACGGATGTGACGATCGTTATAACTAGAAAACAAAGATGGTCGAGTATCCAGTGGATTAGTTCACAAGGATGTGACAACAGTGATAACCATTACACAAAGGTGGTTTGTCTAGTATCCCGCAAAGTAGTCCATAGGGATGAGATATCAGTGATAACTAGTACAACACATTCCCAACAATATAAGTATTAAAACAACCGAAGTAGTTCAACTATCTTAGATTCTTAGTATAGGTGAAACAAACATGCATTACAAATGCCGAAAGAATAGTCTTACAAAAATCTACAAAACATGCATGAAAACGTGTTGGCCTTAAGAGGCTTCTGAATTAAGCAAAAGTCCCAAGACACATTTGTACACCATACATCAATAGTCCCAGTAGTAGGACATTGGAGCCACTCCTCTCCTCAAAGAACTGATTGTCAACTCTCAAGGCTATGTGGGAGGAGCCAAGGTGAAAAGTCCTTGCTCATACAATGGGAGGGGTATGTATATAGCCAAGGGTGATGCTTGACCCTTGTGACACTTGGACTACCCTCATGACCGTTGAACTTCCTATGACTTTCCAACAGACATGACTCTTCAACTTCTTGTGTGCATCCAATTGATTTTCACTTTACATTACCTTTAGTTACAATAGATATGGCCCATGGTGGTGATGTGGCCTTGACAACTCATGACACAACTTGACACGACACTGTTGACATGTACTAGCTCGTTGTGGTGTCCATGTCAAGCTGCTAAGTGATGGATGTACTCTTGAGTGTGCTTTGTCTTCTACTCCGCATGGCTTTGGTGTTGCAAGGTCTTCGATGGTCTTAGTCTTGTAAGATGGTTCCATGCATGTGTTCCTTTCGCTTGCTGCTTGATGCACTTTGTTCGTCCGTCCAGGGGCAAATAAGTCTTCTGGCATGTGCGCTCCTTTTTCATCTTATTCGTCATCTCACCATGGTCTATCAGTGTACCTGTGCCTGCAATTCACTCATGACAGGACGACATCAAATCCAAAATCTCCTAATCGAGCATGATGCATTGTTTTCTGTGTTCCAGGCCCGAGACAGATGACAAACTGGGAGAGGGCCTAGTAACAACGCACTACGCAATTCCAGGTGACAGCGAGGGAGGACTAGTCACTGAGACTGCGCATAGCACAGCTCAAGCTTAGACAAGGAACTCCAGGACACAGTCTTCACTATCCAGGAAAACTGCGCACAGGACACTTGGTGGCAGAATTGCGCAATTAAGGACACCACTGGCAGCTGCAAGGTGGGAACTTAAGGGACACCTCTGCACAGTTTCTAGAGGGAAGACAAGGCAAGATAACAGAGGGACCAGAGGATAGTTCTACGTAATTTTTGAGAGCAGTGAGTCCCAGCTAAGGGAAGTCACTGGGAGGACATCTCTGCGCAATTTTTGGGAGCAGTGCAGGCTTAGATCTCTGTGAAATGTGGGGTTCCAACAAGCAGGAAGGAGGCTCGATGACTTTTCTTGCAAAGTGCGCAGTTCAAATAGGAAGTGAAGCAGTTTCTGTGCAGTTATGGGAAGGAAGACAAGCTGCTCACCTCTGGGATTGCGCAGTGCAACTGACTGGGAGGATAGCCTCAAGCACTGCGTAGTTCCAGACAACAAAACAACACCACTAAGGGTTGTGACTACGCAGTGCAGCTCAGTTAGGGTCTGGGGAAGTGAAGTTGTTCCGTCGAGAGATTTTCAAGAAAATGGTTGCGTGAGAGGCAAGTGAACTTGTGATGACTCGACATTGTGATCACACACTTAGCATACTTTGATAACATAAAACACTGACCACCGGGACAACATAGCAAAGCATGACCCTCTGTGGGACTGTCTAGAGCCGAAAGTAACAAGTGCAACACTTGGGATAGACCTTTGGATGACCATGATGACACTTGCGCAACAGTGCTTACAACTTTGTGTGTGAGTGCGACGGGTGTTCACATAGCTAAGACAATCCAAACACACAAAGACAAACCTTCGAAATCGCCAGAACAAGATCACAAGCATGACAAAGAAATCAACATCCCAAAAGACATGTAAAGGAAACACATGGAATGACTTTCAGTGCTTGCAACTATGCACGTCATTGAAGATAGAATGATATGACAATGATAAGCAGACCTTCAAGCTACACTAAGATGTGTATTTCAAAATATGTGCTTTGTTTTTCATACCTACCCTCCAAGGGTTGTGCATTAGATGGAGTCTTCATGCAGTCTCGATCTTCTATCATACCTTGGGTTCCTTGGTCTGCTTATCTTCATCCTCAGCTCCTTGAGAGTCCTCTAGAGTCTAGCATGTCATCCTTCTTGTGATCACTGAGAGACACATCTGTGTAGTTTCAGTGGGCAAGGGAGACTGAGAGCTGAGGGACAAAACTGTGTAGTTTTAGGATGCAAGGCAATGCTGCGGGATGAAGTCCTGGGAAGACACATCTGCACAGTTTCGGGATGCAAGAAAGATTGGGCAACTGAGGGACAAAACTGCACAATTTCTAGAGACAATGGGTTCCGGCTAAGCGAAGGACACTGGAGGAAACCACTGCGCAATTTTGAATGGTACGGGATGCTGGGCAGATTTCCCCTTGAAGCAAAACAAACTTCCCTTTGCATAACAAGCGATAATTCCCATCACCCAAAGATGACACATCCTGTAGAAAGATAATAGCGCAAACAACTCTTAAGATCGAAAAGGGGAGCTTGAGGTCATTAACTTACCATTAAGTGACTAAAGAACAATTGATCACAGGATCCTCAGTAGGGTACAAAATTTTAGTACAGGCCAAAATTTTGGAGGTTGTTGCATCTGCTACAACACATGGCAACACATTGGTTGAATTCCAGCTTCTGTGTCTTGGTTCGTTCATTGCAGGGCCTTCGTCCATCAGGGAGTATTGATTCATCGTGCAGATTACTTTGGCTTCCCCACTTACCCCATGGATAGACATGGTTCGCCTTGTATCAGTTGAGCACAACACAAGATGCAGCCAGATCATAGTTTTTCGAATTGGGAATGGTAGTTTAGCTCGTGAGCTTAAAATTTTTAGAGTGTAGTTTTTCATCTCTAGTGTTTCTCCGCTGCAAGCAGGCCTGGACAGTACCCCGGCAGAGTCACGCAAGAATAAAAGCATTGCTCCACTGCCATCGAGCCTAGAAATCACCCGGTGGAGTTGCTTGCTTCACCTCTCTACGCAGGAATCTTTTCTCTTCTTTTGTGTTTATTTTTTTTTTTTGAAAGAGAGTTGTGCATCGACACTTATTTATTTTTGGCGCAGAAGAGGGATCCTAACTTATTGAGAGCAGGAGAGGTTGTTCCTTCAGACAAATATGTAAAGACCTTTGATTCAGGGTTGCTCGTTTAGATTTTCCCCCTTCTCGATTTTTACTAGTTGGATAAGCTTGAACACACCAAAGTAGAAAATTGAGTATATGCATGAGGTTTCCCAAACTGGACACAGGTTCATGGTTGGACCAAAGCTCTCCTTACAAACGGATCGTATTTGCCATCAAGGTTTCATTGGCCAAAAGTTACAACCAAACACAAGGAAGACAGACACAGGACTAGCCAAGGGATGCAGTGTCACAAGGCTCTTTGAACGTCAGCCACATACACATTCAAAAACCAAGATGCAGGTCCAGGAACAACACTTATTCGGGTAGCGAAAAAAAAAAAAAAAAAAGGAAAACCAAACAAGGAAGGGAACAAAGCAAAAAGAAAGAAGACACAAAATCAGGAAACCAAAATCAAAGGACAAGATAACAAAATGACTAAAGCGAATATGGTGTGAAACCATAATAAATAAATAAAACCAAAAGGAACTATCGGGAACAAGTGCAAGATGATTGCAAGGAAAGGAAAACTAAGATGCAACTAATCCTACTCCTACCCTAACAGCGAGACGGTCAGGGTTACATGTAATGAATGTTGTAAAATATGACTAAGTTCGGTCTTCATAATGACATGATCTTTCAAAATAATGAAACAAAAGAAATAAAATTATTTTTGTATGCCTTGCTTCATGGGTTTCATGAGCAAGAGGTTTATTTGTTAATGGCTCCCATTAAAAGCCTTAGGATTTATTATTGAGTCAAAGATTCAATTTCATGTATGAAGAAGCTCTTCCTGAGCATGAATCAATGTATATAAGTCTATAAATGTCTAGTTAGCTCTCCAACAACAAGCACTTGCCATCCTCATCAAACTCGGACTCCAAATTCTATGGAAAGCTCATGTCGGCTTACAGTAATAGACACATGATCCATTCATACTATCATGTCGGCTGAATATGTGGGATGAATTACTATATATACCCAGCGAGGATCTTCGCATAAGTTAAGTGCATAACTCATATCCTTCTTAAGTTTCGAATGGCTGTCACAGAAAAGGGTTTTGGATGCCACGTTCAGGTATTTTTGGAAGTCTGTCCATGGTGCAGTATGTGGATAACTCTACAATTTTTGGATGGGTAATCACAGTTCAGACTTTGCTCTTCTCTAAGATCTCACAGAACAGTAAGCTCCGATGTCTGAGGCAAAGTTTGTATCCCTCTATAGTCAATAAACAACAAGGGAATTTGGATCCCTCTTATGATCACGATGGCAACAAGGAAGAATGGTCTCGGTATAGACCACAATTCGATGTCCCTGTAGAAGTCATAGTTCTGCATCATTAAGAAACTACAACACAATACTATGCCACAGAAATTCGGTATATACAATGAAGGACTTTGGAAGAGGAGCACAAATATGTGACCAACCCTTTGTAGTATGAGGTCTCGGTACTATATCAGAAATAAGGGTTCGGTTTTGCCACTAAAGGAAGAGGAGCATTACAGTCTAACTACATGATGACAGTGATGATGAAAGATCTAAAGAAGAAGGTTGAATCGAGAGAAGAGTGAAGAAGGCTTGTCTCTTGATCTTGGAGAGGCTAATAGGTCAAGGGTCTTGGTCTTGGTATTCATCAATTGGAATCTCTATAAGAAAAATTTGTGTGGTTTTTCCTCTCAAAGAGTGAGAGGTTTTGGCCCTAGGAAAAAGCCAACATCTTGTGTTCTTGTCTCTTTTATTTTGGTAACTATTTGATGAAGTAAGAAAAACACACTCTAATAATAACAAGAGAAGATTGTGCTAATAAGAAAAGGTAAGAATTACCTCACAAATAGTTATCATCATGAGAAGAATCTTATTAACCCAATTTCCCTAGATTCTTCAACAACGAAATTTCCAGTTAAGCCACCAGAGTCATTCCCGACAAGCATCCACAAAGATATGAACGATTAGAACAAAAAAAAGTGATGTGCAACACAAATACAGAAACTTGAAAATTTTGCACGTGGGAAGGAATGTCTTGCCTGTGAAGAGAAAGACGTGTCACAACCACTACTTTTACCCAATGCACATGCTTACCTCTTTGATAGATACCGCTTTTCAACAAAGCTCGAAAGCCTTTTGCGAGTACGTCCTTGTCTGCACCGAGCTTCTTAGCAAGCACGAGGAAGAATTGAAACTTTTTGCCCGCAACAGAGCTTGCCAAGTAAGATTGTTCTAGCCAGTCAGTGATTAGATTGTAAAATTCATGATGGCT
Organism: Pinus taeda; assembly: GCA_000404065.3. Taxonomy (NCBI): domain Eukaryota; kingdom Viridiplantae; phylum Streptophyta; class Pinopsida; order Pinales; family Pinaceae; genus Pinus; species Pinus taeda. The sequence continues at coordinate 10,633 of APFE030585884.1, read as the reverse complement.
GTCTTGAAAGCCTCATGATCTCTAAAAATAATTTTTGATTCAAGAAGCAAGATCATGATGGGAATCTTGTAAAGAAAAATAGATCTGATCATCCTAGGTGGTCATACCAAGACAGCGAGGACCTACCATAACCATCAACGAAAGCTGAAGTGCCTCCGCTTGACGGAAATCTGAAGAGAGAGATGTTAAGCAATGAATATCAGAGAGCACAAAGCAACTGTCATCAAATGTGCTAATGGGAAAATGATAAGCCGAATGACAGTCACCCAAGATAGAGCAATGATTAGATGAGCCGAATGACAGTCAGCCAAGATAGAGCAATGATCAGATGAGCCAAATGGCAGTCACCCAAGATAGAGCAATGATCAGATGAGCTAGTTGAGACATCAAATTCCTGTTTTACAATGAACAAATAAAAATCCATTTGAACAATCTTGTGAATGCTCTGAATAATGGAACCAAGTTCGTTGTGAGCAAGATATGACAAACAGATTTGCAGTGCAAGGTTCGCAAGAAGGCCAAGGAACTAACCATGAAGAGGGAAATTCGGTAAGTAAGATTGCAGGCAAAGATAGTCTTTGAGATGATCAATTTCACAATTCCATGACTTCATGAGAGATGAACATTCCCAACCCGAGTTTGGCGTAAGAGACTTGCATGAAAACGAATGAGTTGTAACAGATTCGTGAATTCAGCCATACGTGAAATTTTGAAAAGTTGAAAGATCACACCCGGAATGCCAAACATTTCTTACACGGGGATCCACACCAAATGAAACCATGCAAATAGACGGATTGTGCGTGAGAAACCAGATCTGATTTGGTTCGAGAGGCTTACCAGAGTCGCGAAGTCCTGATGTAACTATCAGCAAACGTTGAAGTGGCTCGACTACCTGACACATCCCGAAACTTTCCAAAACTATAGAATCACATTTTGAAACTTGAACCAAATCATGCATGGCTTGAGGGTGGTTATTGTTGCTAATTTCAAAATTGCTCTCCGGATGGCAGCGTTCTCTATCACAGATTTCACTAGATTTTTCAGCTTCAAAACCAATTAGATTACTAAATTGAAGAGGATCTTCTCATGGTACGTCCAAAGATAAATGAAATGGTGAGCTCGCATGAGCAAGTTGATTTGATGAGTTGTCTTCATGCAAAAGAAGGGATGACGGGGAATGGGTAGGACACTCTACGATTACTGTTTTCAATTTTATCATGGACCACCTCACCGCCTTGTGTCAATTGAGGAGATAACTCATCGGATGAAGAAGCAAGAGAACATGGAGTATCGCCGTCACATGTAGATGCGTTGCGAATGATAGGACACAAGGGAAAGTGAGGTGAAGAGGAAGTTTTGATATGGATGTCTTCTTTGACCAAAGCGCATTCTAGATCTAAGTTAGAGCCTTCATGAGAAAACAGCAGATCATATGATGTGCTTGGGCGTTCGTCACGGCATATGGAAGCATGGGAGTGATGACAGCCCAAGACTGGGGGGTTTATTGAAAGAATTGATTGTACAAGATGTTCCATCGAGATTAGCAGATTGAGAATCTTTTCAAGAATGAATGCTCATTGTTTTGATGTGGACAATTTTGAAACAAAGAGGGAAGATTAATAGTGTCCTCACATTTTTGCTCCTTTGCCTGTGTAATGTGACTGCCTTGCACCTAATCGCAATTTGAGATAGTAGCTTAAGAATCAAGAGAATGCGAATAACTAGTTGGTGAAGCAGATTGATCAAGCGAGTCATGGTGGAAGGAGTCATGGCTTGTAGATGATAAGGATGGTAGAGATGCAGATCAGATTCGAAACTTGAGTTATGAACGGTGATGTCCTCTTACGGAATGGAGGAGTGAGTATTCGTTGTAGGCTTCCTAATCCATTTTGGAATTTCCTCCATTGAAGCGGGAGACGAACGAGAAGATGGGTTGGGGACATGTTGCGCAGATTTCTCGGCTTCATGACCACCACAAGGGGGCACCCACATCGGGACTGGAAAAGGAGGACAAGGAACAAATGGGGTAGTGGGCTCCTCCTCTGCAATCTGAGGTGCCTCATGATCCGCAAAAGTTGGGGAGGAAGGGAAAACAAGAGGTTCACCGTATTGGGAGGCATGAACCAAGTGTTTAAACTCTTGTCTCAAGAAATCTGAGTTCAAATTTTTGTCAGGAATTTCGCAACATAGATGAAGGAACCGATCAGCAAAGTCCTCAACTGATTCATCAGGCTTCATTCTTAAATGACGAATTCTTTCACAGACATCTTGGTGGTTATACTTATTGGAAGCTTTATACAACATCTTGCCAATCTGACCGAATGAACAGATGGAAGCAATGGGTAATGTGTGACACCATTGTTTAACATGACCTTTGAATATGAGGGTGAGTAATCTAGCCATGACATCTTCGGAACCTACTTTGTGACAGAGACAGAGACGAATAACTTGAAAGTTGACACAGATGTTCATGAAAAGTTGATTCACCCTCACCATCGAACTTAAGTTCAGACAGGGCATGAATAACCTCCGCAAGGATGGTACAATTAAGCTCTTTAGAAAAACATCCTGGGATTGTGATTTTAGGAAGAGCCATTTGAAAATAAGAGATTCAAACAAGACTCTAAGGGCACAACCTGTCGTCTGGCCCTTGTTCTAGCACCATTTTGTTGACGATGCTGGAAAGCCATCAATCAAGGGGATCTCCCCGATGTGAAGTTCCAACTAGACCTCACACCATTTGGTGTAGGAGTCACATCTAGTATGATGGCGCAATTGCCATTAACTTAGAGATATGCCTTGGCTCTGGCCGTCAACACATGAGAGTGTTCCGCAGGTGTCTTCAAAAAGCGAGGTGAGTATGCCTGGTGAGTGCATAATGTAACTCATGTCTTGGTTCTCTTACTGCAAAGGGAGAGAGTAAAGTGAGCCTCTAAGTGAGAGGTAATAGTACCACCCAAGAAGAGACACACGCGGACCAGAAAGGTTTGTCCAACATCTAGCAGAATATTCCACAACGGATGCAACAGTTTTTAAAACCGAAGTGAAGGGGATAACGAATACACCACCCAGTGGAGTAGTCCACACGGATGTGACAGTCGTTATAACTAGAAAACAAAGATGGTCTGCCAAGTATCCCGCGGAATAGTCCACAAGGATGTGACAAAAGTGATAACCATTACACAACGGTGGTCTATCTAGTATCCTACGGAGTAGTCCATAGGGATGAGACAGCAGTGATAACCAATAAAACACATTCCCAACAATGTAAGTACTAAAACAACCGAAGGAGTTCAACTATCATAGATTCTTAGTATAGGTGAAACAAACATGCATTACAAATGCCGCAAGAATAGTCTTACAAACATCTACAAAACATGCATGAAAACATGTTGGCCTTAACAGGCTTTTGAATTAAGCAAAAGTCCCAAGACACATTTTTACACCATACATCACTAGTCCCAGTAGTGGGACATTGGAGCCACTCCTCGCTCCTCAAAGAACTGATTGTCTACTCTCAAGGCTATGTGAGAGGAGCCAAGGTGAAAAGTTCTTGCTCATACAATGGGAGGGGTATATATAGCCAAGGGTGATGCTTGACCCTTGTGACTCTTGGACTACCCTCATGACCGTTGAACTTCCTATGACTTTTCAACTAACATGACTCTTCAACTTCTTGTGTGCGTCCATTGGATTTTCACTTTACATTACATTCGGTTACAAAAGATATGGCCCATGGTGGTGATGTGGCCTTGACAACTCATGACACAACTTGAAACGACACTACTGACATGTACTGGCTAGATATGGTGTCCATGTCAAGCTGCTAAGTGATGGATGTACTCTCGGGTGTGCTTTGTTTGCTCCTCTGTATGGCTTGGTGTTGTGGGGTCTTCGATGGTCTTGGTCTTGTAAGATGGTTCCATGCATGTGCTCCTTTCGCTTGTTTCTTGATGTGCTTTGTTCATCCGTCCAGCTGCAAGTAAGTCTTCTAACATGTGCGCTCCCTCTTCATCTCGTTTGTCGTCTCGCCATGGTCTATCAATACCTGCGCTTGCAATTCACTCATGACAGGATGACATCAAATCCAAAACCTCCTAGTCTAGCATGATGCATTGTTTTCCGTGTTCCAGGGCAGATGAGAGGCTGGGAGAGGGCCCAGTAACTACGCACTGCGCAGTTCCAGGTGATAGGGAGGGAGGACTGGTCCCTAAGACTACGCAGAGCACAGCTCAGGCTTAGACAAGGAACTCTAGGGCACAGTCTTTATTGTTCGGGAAAACTGCATAGAGGCCACTGGGAGGCAGAATTGTGCAGTTAAGGACACCAATGGCAGCTGCAATTTGGGAGTCTGAGGGACACCTCTGCGCAGTTTCCAGAGGGAAGAAAAGTAGGACAGCAAAAGGACCAGAGGATAGTTTGCGCAGTTTTTGAGAGCAGTGAGTCTCGGTTGAGGGAAGTCACTCAGAGGACCTCTATGCACAATTCCTGGGAGCAGCAGAGGCTCATGTCTCTACGCAATTTCTGGGAGCAGTGCAAGCTCAGGTCTCTACGCAATGTGGGGTTCCAGCAAGAGGAAGGAGGCTCGATGACTATTCTTGCGAAGTGTGCAGTTCAAATAGGCAGTGAGGCAGTTTCTGCGCAGTTCTGGGAAGGAAGATAGGTTGCTCACCTCTGGGATTGCGCAGTGCAACTGACCAGGAGGACAGCCTCAAGCACTGTGCAGTTCCAGACATCAAAGAAGAACCACTCAGGGCTGAGACTACACAGTGCAGCTCAATCGGGGTCTGGGGAAGTGAAGTTGTTATGTCGAGATATTTTCAGGAAAATGGCTAAGTGTGAGAGGCAAGGGAACTTGTGATGACTCGACATTGTGATCACACACTAGCTTACTACGACAACATGACAACACTGACCACCAGGACAACATAGCAAAGCATGACCCTCTGTGCGACTGTCTATAGCTGAAAGAAACAAGTGCAACACTTGGGATAGACCTTTAGACAATCGTGACAACACTTGCGCGACAGTGCTTACAACTTTGTGTGTGAGTGCAACAGGTGTTCACATAGCTAAGACAACCCAAACACACAAAGACAAACCTTCGAAATCACCAGAACAAGATCAAAAGCATTACAAAGAAATCAACATGCCAAAAGATGACAATTGGTTAAGCAAGCAAAAGGGAGCAAGACAGAGGAAACACATGGAATGACTTTCAGTGCTCGCAACTATGCACGTCATTGAAGACAGAATGATATGAAAATGACAAGCAATCCTTCAAGCTACACTAAGAGGTGTATTTCAAAAGGTGTAGTTTGTTTTTCATACCTACCCTCCAAGGGTTGTGCGTCAGACGGAGTCTTCATGCGGTCTTGATCTTCTATCATACCATGGGTTTCTTGGTCTGCTTATCTTCTTCCTCAACTCCTTGAGAGTCCTTTAGCATGTCATCCTTCTTGTGTTCACTAAGAGACACATTTGCGCAGTTTCAGTGGGCAAGGAAGACTGAGTAGCTGAGGGACAAAACTGCGCATTTTTAGGATGCAAGGCACTATTGCGAGATGAAGTCTTGGGAGGATACATCTGCGCAATTTCAGGATGCAAGGTAGATTGGGCAGCTAAGGGACAAAACTGCACAGTTTCTGGAGACATTGAGTTCCGGCTGAGGGAAGAACACTAGAGGAAACCATTGCCCAGTTTTGAATGCTAAGGCAGGATGGGCAGATTTCCCCTTGAAGCAAAACAAACTTCCCTTGCATAACAAGTGATAATCCCCATCCCCGAAAGATGACACATACTATAGAAAGATTAAAGCATGAACGACTCTTAAGATTGAAAAGGGGAGCTTGAGGTCATCAACTTACCAATAAGTGACTAAGAAACGATTGATCACAGGATCCATAGTAGGCTCCGAAATTTTAGTACAAGCCAAAATTTTGGAGGGTGTTGCATCCGCTACAACAACCTCTATCAACAATGTGCTTGATCTTGTAGATCCATTTAGAGTTGACAACCGATTTGTCACCTGATCTAGCAACAATTTCCCAAAACTCATTCTTCATTATGGATTGATATTCTTCCTACATAGCCTTCTTCCATACTTCTTGATGAGCAACTTACTCCAATATTGTAGGTTCAGCTCCTATTAGTTTTTTCATGTGTGTAGCATATCCAAAATATATTCTTGGTCTTTTTCTTTATCTAATAGTTCATTTCGCAGCTCCATGTCCTTCGGCACCTTCAAGAGTAGCTTTTAACCAATTTGACCTCTTCCTTGTGTTGGGTACGATCACAGGTTGAATAGGCTCACTTGATCTTTCTTCTTCGTCTTCTTGATTTGTAGTAGGATTATCGTGATGCTCTTCTTCTTCAAATAGTGGTACGTCTTTGTCATCGGAATCAATAGGAATATCTTTGGATTTTTTGTAGGCATGATTTTCATCAAATATAACATCCCTACTTACATAAATATGTCTTCCTTCCTTGATGTAGCTTCTATATGCCTTTGAAGAAATATTGTAGCCAATGAATATCCCTTTAATGCTTGATCTAAATGAATCGGAGTCATTAGATCTTAAGGTTGCCCAAAAGTCATCTAGAGAAACAAAAGGGGGAAAAGAAAAGAGAGACTACTTTCATTCTTCATGAGCAGATTGGAGAAAGGAAGCTGAGAGCTGGAGAAAAGTTCTGAAGGAGAAATTTGTTGCAGCGAGTTGAAGAAGTGATTTATGGGCAAAGTTGGGCACGAAAATTGAGGCATAGTAGATAGAAGAAGGTACAGTATGAACATTTAATGTTGTGAGTTGCACGCTGTTTGAGAGAAGTTTTTGAGATTTTTTTTTGAAAAATTTGTGCAACAGTACAAAAATCCGTACATTACATATTTTCAGCTTCAAGTGGCACAAAAATTGAGGCAAAGTGGGCATGATTTTGAAGGAGTTTTTGTTAAAATTGTTAACTAGGGCCAAAATCCATGTGGGTCAGCTTATTTATGGCAGCTGATATTTTTATTGGATCCCTCTCGTCGAGAGGTGTAGGATTGATCCAAAGATCATCTGATTCCGATAAGTATTTATGGAGAGATGAATTTATTTTGATTATGTAATTATTATCAAGCCGACCAGCTCTTATGTAGGCTCAAAAAGCCCAAACTTCATGTCTATTCAACCTATACGTTTTTGGTATAAATAGAAATTTGATGTCATTTCAACACACATTCTTGAGTGATCTCCTCCACTCCACATCTTGGGTTTTTGGAGGAGTGAGACACCAAGAGTAATATGTTGGCCTAATGGTGATGCCCTAGCTGCAGGTCGATCTAGAAAGTTCATTTCTCCATTTTCTTGGTTTTGTAAATTTTGGACAACAGTCATGGCCATGTTCTTAAGGATAGAGGGCAAACTGGATGGAATATCCAACTATGTCGTTTGGAAGGACAAAATTCAGATAGTGTTTGAGGAGACAACAGTTTGGGACATAGTGCGGCAAGTGGTTGTACCTCCTACTGCTGCAGATGAACTTGCTGAATTCACAAAAAATAATGCAAAGGAAAAAAGGATTTTGATGGACTGTCTGAAGGATCATGTGATTCCTCAAGTGAGAGGAAACACATATGCATATTACATGTGGATAGCTCTAACCACTCTCTATCAAAGTACCAATGAGAGCAGAAAGATGGTACTCAAAGAACAACTGAAGAACATCAAGATGACAAATGCTGAAAGTGTAGTTCATTATCTTGGCAAGGTCAAACAGGTACGTAATGATATGACTGCTATTGGTGAGGTAGTTGCACCCACAGAGTTAGTCAGGATAGCTGTAGCGGGACTTCCTAAGTCTTGGGAGGTCTTTGGAGATGTTGTTACCTCTAGGGAGAATCTTCCCAATTAGGACAAATTTTGGGATGATTGTGTGCAACATGAGACACGAAAGACTGGCAGTGTTTGGGTGAAGATAGCAGATGAGGAGGATGTGGCCTTGACAGCCAAGCGGAAGAAAAAAGGGAAGGCCAAGAAAGGGGCCTCATCAGATGGGGCTAAGGGAAAAGAGAAAATAAGGTGAAAGATATGGATATGTCCAATGTCAAATGTTAGGCATGTCAGAAGATGGGACACTATGCTGCTACGTGTCTTGAGAGGAAGAACAAGGGGAAGAAGGGTACTGCAGCTTCAGTAGAGGTGGAGCAGTTTGCTTCACAGTTTGACTAGGACTTTGCATTTATTACTTCTACATCTAGTAGGAGTACATCATTCGATGTGTGGTACATAGATAGCAGGACTTCCCGCCATATGACAGGTGCACGGGAGTTCTTTTTAGAGCTTGCAGAGAGGGAACTTGATATTGAGATTCTACTAGAGATGATCGCACTATGAGAGTTGTTGGTGTGGGGACTGTGACCTTTGAGAGGGAGTCTTTGCCTCCTTTGAAGGTCATGGATGTTTTGTATGTTCCGGGGATGAAGAAGAACTTGATTTCAGTGTCTGCTATGGAGGAGAAAGGGGTTTGACGTCACTTTCTTAGGAGGGCAGGTATTGATGCGTCCCAAGGAAGCTTCCATCACTTCGGCCAAAGTGATTGGAGTCCGCTCTAGGAAACTATACAAGTTCAGTTTTCACTCGGCAGAAGCATTGGTGAGTAGCACATCTGGTATCACTCACACTAGTACCACCAGCAGTAGAGACTTGTGCGAGTTATGGTACCGGAGGATGGCGCATATGCATCACGGAGCTTTGAGAGTACTGAGGGAGATCACTACTGGAGTTCCTAATTTTAGTGTCAAGCATTATGAGGTCCGCAGAGGGTGTGCTTTGGGAAAGTACACCAAGTTACCATTCCCAGCGAGCGATAGCAGATCTACAGGTATACTAGACTTGATTCATACTGATGTTAGTGGTCGTATGTCTCATGTGTCTTTGGGTGGTTATGAGTATTATGTTATATTCATTGATGACTATTCTAGGAGGACTTGGATATATTTCCTGAAGACCAAGGTTGAGGTCTTCAGTCGCTTTAAAGAGTTCAAATCTCTTGTGGAAAAGCAGACAAGTAGGAAGATTCTAGTCTTGAGGTCAGACAATGGTGGTGAGTACACCGATGGTGGGTTTTCTGACTTCTATGCATAGGAGGGCATTAGGAGAAAGTTCACAGTTCCTTACAACCCCCAACAAAATGGGGTGTCTAAAAGGAAGAACAAAGCTAATATTGGGGCTATTAGAGTGATGATTCATGATCAGGGGTTGCCTTTGTTTTTGTGGGCTGAGGCATACAATACTATTGTTTATCTTTAGAACAAGAGTCCTCACAGATTATTGGGGAATATGACTCCGAAGGAGGCTTTCACTGGAGAGAAGCCTCATGTGGGACATCTTCGTATCTTTGGATGTATCACATATTCTTATATCCCCAAGGAGCAGAGGACGAAGCTGGAACCCATGGCAGAGAAGGGTATTTTTACGGGTTACAGCAAGACTTCGAAGGCCTATCGAATCTTCATTCCTTCTAAACAAAGAGTGGTGATTAGGATGGATGTGAAGTTCGAGGAGGAGAGGGCCTATCGGAGATCACAGGAGTATGATGAGAGAGAGTCACAGACTTTTCCTCAGCAAGGAGGTCAGGTACAAGGAGCAGGACCTCAGGATTCTAGATCCACTAGTACAGGAGGTACTTCAGTGTTAGTGACATCTGAGGCACCAGTGGCGAGTTCACCAAGCACTTCTTTAGGGAGTCCACTCGTACAGAGTTCACATGGCACTTCAGCTAACACATGCACAGGTGCCAGTACAGGTTCTTCGAGGACAAGTCTTGGTACAAGCACACCAGGGTCAGTTGGCAGACCTTCAAGTTCACCAGACTAGGGGGCAGAGGATGAGGTTCTCTACGGGGAAGCTTCTTCAGCGAAGAGGAGACCCAAGTGGCTTCAAGACACCTTGAAGGAATCGGAGTTCGTTAGTCCTCCAAAGAGTGTGAACAGGGAGAGTGTGCCACCTGAGCGGTTTTGCAATTATGTAGCCAAGGCTACCAGCATTGTTGACTTTGAGCCTACTAACTATGAGGAGGTTGCCAGCCAGGAGATATGGAGAGAGGCTATGGTGGAGTATGCCTCTATCATTAAGGACAATGTCTAGGAAGTGGTGCCTAGGTCGAGGGCAAGTCAGTTGTGACTTCCAGGTGGCTCTACAAGATCAAGCATGTTGCGGATAGCAGCATTGAGAAGTTCAAGGCGAGATTTGTGGCTAGAGGTTTCTCACAGATAGAGGGAGTTGACTATGATGAGACCTTCTCTCCCATAGCTCGGTACACTTCTATCATGTCCCTTATTTCTATTGCTGCAGAAATGGGTTGGTAGATCCATCAAATGGATGTGAAGACCGCATTTCTGAATGGGGTTATAGAGAAGGAGGTGTATGTTGAGAAGCCACAGGGCTTTGAGGTACTTGGGCGGGGGATCCATGTATGCCAGTTGAGGTGAGCACTCTATGGACTTAAGCAAGCTCTGAGAGCTTGGTATTCGAGGATTGATGTTAAGTTATGGTATGTTCTATGCTTGTAACAGTTTACTTCTTTTTCTTATTATATTCCACCGATTAGCAATCACATGTACATAAAGTAAAGTGCAGATAGAACATTAAAC
>APFE030585883.1:16699-40023 GCA_000404065.3 Pinus taeda | reverse complement strand
GGCCTCCTATCAACCTAAAATGGCTGAAAACTGAATTCCAACAAACTAGAAATTACTTTCCAAAATTTTGCATGAAACCCTTTTAATAAATTCACCCAAAAACTTCCAAATTTAGATATATATTATAAATATGGCTGGAAATTATCTCAAATTTACTCTAAACACAAGAAATGTTGAATTTAAGTATAGTAAAGTAAATGAAAGAGATTAGGTGATAGGATAACTCACTTGAATGGCTGAAACCTCTCCCTTATTGCAGATTTAATTTATTACAGACAAGTAATTTTCAGACTTGGAAGATAGATCAACTTGATGCAAGTGTAAAATACACTGAAAAGTACCTATCCTTAGTTAGATTTAGCAATTTGCCAATTTTCTCGAAGGCAATGCTTGCTAAATAAATAAACAATTAAAAATCAGCAAGCTAATTTACCATGTACTAATTGCAGAAAATAAAAAGTTCTTAGATTTTTTAATAAGTGGTTGTTGGATTATACCTATGGCTTCACTTACCTCATCCTTGTTGGAGCGTGAAATTGACACCTTCTTAATTCGATATAGCCTTCTAAAATCAAGGGAGTGGATTTGGTCTTGAACACAAATTGCCCCCATTATGAACTTAACTTCCTTGGTAATTTTCAAACCCGCTTAGGAGTGGCATCTCCGGCCTTCCAATCCTGTGTGTGATGAATACAAGACCCTGCACAATTCGAAGCTCCCTCTCGGGATGGTCTGGTTGCTTTGATCAATCCACCCACAAACCTATTAAAATTGGCAACTAGGACCAAACTCCACATGGATCATCTTATTTATGACAGTTGATATTTTTCTTGGATTCCTCTCTCTGAGAGGTGTAGGATTGATCTAAAGATCGTCCAATTCTGACATGTACAAATGAAGATATGAATTTATTTATGTTATGGACAAATTGTCAAGGTCGGCCAGCAAACTCATGCAGGCTCAGAAGCCCAACAGTCACGTCTATTCATCCTCGGCGTTGCATATAATAGAAGGTGACTTAGCCTCATTTGGACACACTCATCTTCACACATCCGTCTCTCTCTCTCTCCTCATTGATTGGGTACGTATTTCTAGGCAGCAACTCTCTCCACACGTGCGAAGGAAAGGAAGGATAGACGTTGACCAGGTTTGACCAGATTTCCAAATTGTTGTTTTACTGTTGACCATGCATTGACCTCCTCTGACTGCGTTTTTGTGAGGGCTATCTCTGTTTAGGTAGACGCATTTCTGGGCACAAAAATCGAGGCTAAACGTTAACTGTTCACCAACGTTGGGTGCAGCTAGGGCTGACCGTAGGTGGGCTGTTTGACCAAACTTTGACTGGGTTGAATTTCACTATTTTGAGAGTTGTTTTATCTTGTTGTTTGGAGGCCGAAGTTGACTGAAGTTGACTGATTTGTTGAGGGTCAAATCTGCCTTGTTGACCAACGTTGACTTTTCTGGTTATGGCTCTTTTGTTGTTGTTATAAATTATCAGATTTGTAAATTGTACTATCTCTCTCTCCTGAACTATTGAAGACTAAAAAAAGATTTGATCAAGGGTTTCCCCACATTGGGGTTTGTCCCTGTCTAGTGCCACATCTTGTGTCCTCTTGTCTTGGCTTGTCTTCTATTGTTTATGTTTATGTTCTATCTACATTTTACTATCATGTTGATGTAATCGCTAATCTGAATATTGATACTGAGCTAATAAAGAAATTGAAGTAAAATTGCTCTAAAGCATAAAACATACCATTGTTGCCTAAAATTAACATGGTACCAGAGCTGAGGTGAAGACAAAGCCCAAGCAAGAGTGAAAGAGCAATCACCAAAGATAGTTAGACGGGTTCCTCATCCTACTTCTCGGCTAAAGACAAGCTCCATTATAAATCTGACTATCATGGATGGAAGATGTCTCTTGATTTGACCTTGGAAGAAAAAGAAGTGATGAACTACGTGCAGAGTAAAATCCTTGAACCTCCTTCAAATGCCCCGACTACTGCGAAGACCAAGTACAATAGCGTTGAAGTCAAAGTAAAGAAGGTTATCATGGATTCCATTGACAAGCATCTGATGGCCTACATCTCCGAATTGAAGACCTCCAAGGAGATTTACCTCAGGTTGGTCGGCATGTTCAAGGTTAATAATGCTAATCAAATTCTATTTCTCAAGAATAAGTTGAAGGATATTAAGAAGGGCAAGGACAAGGATATTCAGTCCTATTTCTTGAGGATTATTGAGATCAAAATGATCTACTCTCGATTGGAGAAGTGTCAAAATTGGCAACTAGGGCCAAACTCCAAGTAGGTCATCTTATTTATGGCAACTGATATTTTTCTTGGATTCCTCTCTCTGAGAGGTGTAGGATTGATCTAAAAATCATCTGATTCCGACATGTATTTATGGAGATATGAATTTATTTATATTATTTGACAATTTGTCAAGGTCGGCCAGCAAGCAAATTACCCCGGCTCAACCTCAACGTTGCATTATAAATAGAAGAGTCTTCAAGTCATTTTACACACACTCATCTCTTGTGATCTCTCTCCACTCGTTTGGGTTTTGGTGGAAAGAGAGGTCTAAAGGAAAGAGCCCTAATCGCAGTCCTAAAGAGAAGCCCTATAGAAGCCCTATACGTTGTCCTAAAGGAGTTCTAGCCGCAATCAAGGAAGGTCCAATGCAACCCCATATCCGCAGTTGAAGGAGACTCCTATACGTTGTCTAGATGCAGTCCTATATCCGCAATTGAAGGAGGCTCCTATACGTTGTTTAGAGGAAGCCTAGCCGCAATCATGAAGCCCTAGCCACAATAAATGAAGCCTAGCCACAGTCATGAAGCCCTAGCAGCAGCCTTGTGAGGAGGTCTGGCCGCAGTTTAAAAGGAGACCTATTAGCTGTCAAGGGAAGCACCAATACGCAGTATAAAGAAGCCCTTAACCTACTATCTAAAGGAGGCCCTAGTTAAGAAAGGCCTAATATGCAGGGAAACATCTAATTCACAGCCAAGGAGAGATCCTAACGCAACGAATTGAAGCCTGTTGACAGCGTGAAGAAGACTAGATGCACAGCGTGGAAATCTTTGTGTTGTAGGTGACAGCGTGGAAAATAAGCTAGCCTTAAGGCTTGAATTAAAGGGTTGTTAGCAAGGCTAGAAGTTAGTCATAGGGTGAGGTTGTGTGTTGAAGAAGTCTGCCCTCAGACTTAGAGCAGATCTACGAAGGGCTCATATCATATGCAGATTGGGCGCTAGAATTAAGTCGAGTTCTTGCAGTCACGTAATAATGCATTAATGATATTTGTGTAACTGTCATGAGGACATTTACTACAGTGTTGCTATGTGCTAGGCCACAGGCCATAGCACCATAGCAAGGGTTTCTTAGAGCTGCTCTCTTAGGACTGTTTAGAGATTATGACGGAAGTTTAAGTTAACTTCAGGTGTCCTTATCAGATCAGTAATTCATCACAGTCAAGGGAGTTTAGGGCTGCATATTGTGCCCTAACCAGAATTGTTGGAGCAGCTAGCAATCAGAGGAATGTTGCATCAGGATATGCTACAACACTCTTAATGACCGGCTTGTCATAATGATGTACTTTCTATTGTTGTCATAAAATCCCAGATTTGTATATTTGTATTATCTCTCTCTCTCCTGAACTATTGAAGAATATAAGAAGAATTGATCAAGGGTTTCCCCACATTGGGGTTTGTCCCTTGCTGGTGCCACATCTTGTGTCCTCTTGTCTTGGCTTGTCTTTTATTATTTATGTTTATGTTCTATCTGCATTTTACTATCATGCCGATGTGATTGCTAATCTAGAAATTGATATTGGGCTAATAAGGAATTTGAAGTAAATTGCTCTTAAGCGTACATAGAACATACCAAAATTTAACAAGAAGTCATTCCTAAGAGGGAACTTACTCTCACCACCCTTGCAGGACTCCCACCTGAGTGGTATGTATTTAGAACCACTGTCCTCAACAATGATCGAATTCCAAGTTTTGAAGAATTGATGTCGAGATGCATTCAAGAAGAAACAAGAATGGTGGAGCAAGAAATGCCTTCTAATAGAAGCAACCCCACTGCATTCTCTGCTCATGCCAAAAGGAGAAATAATGCAGGGTCTAAAGGTCATTTCCATGGAAAGCCTGAATCTAAGGGAGGAAGGAAGGGCAGGTGCTTTGTTTGCAATAAGTTTGGCCACTATGCAAGGGAGAGTCCAAATAAAAGGGACACATCGCATGACGATCATCACAATCATTCCAGGGGCAACTTCAACAACAACGATCAAAGGAATGGAAAGTCTAATGGCAAAGGAAAAAGGAATGCGGGACATCAAGGAAATGGTTGACCCTCCAAGAAATCAAGGAACTCCAGGTATGAAGAATCAAATGTTATTAACAATAAGCAAAAAGAGTACTATCTTATATCGGCCCTCTCCACTGCCTCACCTCTAGACACTCTAGGAAATTGGTTGATTGATAATGGTGCCTCAAGGCACTTCACCAGATACAAGGAAGCCCTCTTTAATCTGTTAGAAAAGGAGACAAACTTGGAGATCATCCTTGGACACGACACCACCTATCCCGTGAAGGGAGTAGGGAATGTTACCCTTCAATTGAATCAAGGTAACACTATTCATTTGCAAGAAGCATTATATGTACGTGATATCAAGAAGAACCTGGTGTCCATTTCAGCTATGAAGGACAAAGGATTCAAGGCAACATTCATCGATGGAAAGGTACATATTTGGAAAAGAAATTTTAAAAATGCTTTCTCTTGGGTTTAGGGTTGACACTTTGTATCAAGTTGGAGGAAGTCCATTGGGATCCATGTCTTGCAACACATCTCTACAATCTGAACTATGGCACCGGAGGCTTGCCCATCTCCATTATAAGGCCCTAACCGATGTGAGACAAATGGTGACAGGTATGCCCAAGTTCAAAGTAGAGCATGAAGGTGTATGTCCAGAATGTGCTGAAGGAAAACTTACAAGGTGACCATTCCCCTCAAGTAATAGCAAGACCACAGATATATTGCAATCGATCCACTTCGATATATCTGGTATGATGCCCGTAAACTCTTTGGGAGGATACTTATATTATCTCACCTTTACAGATGATTATTCTCGCAAGACCTGGATCTACTTCTTGAAGAAGAACGATGAAGTGTTCACCTGGTTCTGACACTTCAAAGCCTTGATCGAAAACCAATCCGAGAAGAAAATCAAGATATTGAGGACTGATAATGGGACCGAGTACGAATCCAATGAATTCCAAGATTATTACAGAGAAGCTGGCATGAAGAGGGAGACTACAAAGTCATACACTCCTGAGCAGAATGGTGTGGCTAAAAGGAAGAATCGCTCTATTATATTAGCAGTTTGTGCCATGCTTCATGATCAAGGCCTTCCGAAGTTCCTATGGGCTGAAGCCGCAAATACCGTCGTGTATGTTCAAAATCGATGCCCTCATCAAGCATTGGACTCCAAGACTCCCGAAGAAATGTTGACTAGTAAGAAACCCGATGTCTCTCACTTTAGAATTTTTGGAAGTCTCGTATATTTTCATGTGCCGAAAGAGAAAAGAAGCAAATTAGGTGCATCTGGGAAGAAAGGAATCTTTGTGGGCTATAGTGAAAATTCTAAGGGATATAGAATTTATGTAGTTGGTCAAAAGGAAGTTGAGATAAGTCATGATGTGACCTTCGACGAAGATATGGCCCTCAGGAAGATCAACAACCTTCTTAACCTAAGGAAGGGCAAAGAAGCTGACACCAAAAATAAGGATGGAAAAGAAGACGAAACAATGCCTGATGTTGATGAACCTATGGATCCTATTGATCCTCCTCCTCATGAGCCACCCTCCTCCAAAAGAAGATCATCGTGGCTTAGGGAGACTCTCGAAGATGCCAAGAGACACACTACACCAAGGGGGGCTTTCCGTGAAAGCAAGAAGCCGAACAGGTATCAAGGATGCTAAACCGCCATGAGCACTATCATTCAAAACGAGCCTTCATCATTCAAAGAAGCGGTGAAGCATCAAGTATGGAAGGATGCCATGAATGAAGAATATGAGTCAATTATGAAGAATGATGTCTGGGATGTGGTCCCTAAACCCTAGGACAAATCGGTTGTCACCTCTAAGTGGCTCTACAAAATCAAGCATGGAGCTGATGGAAGTGCAGACCCCCTCATTCACAAATGTAAGAGAGAGTCAGCTTCTGGATTTGAGATGAAGGACTTAGGACCGATGCACTATTTCCTAGGGTTGGAGGTCTGGTAAAACCCAGGTGAAATTTTCCTCTCTCAAGGAAAATATGTTGTGAAGATATTGGAAAGATTTGGGATGGTGGACTGCAATCCTATGACTACTCCGATGGAACTAACTTTAAAAAGTTGTGGTAGTGTTGTTGGACCTGAATTGGGAAATGCTTTTGAGTATCGTCAACTCATAGGAGCACTGATGTTCTTGGTGAACTCCCGACTGGACATATGTTTTGTAGTTGAGCCTCATCATATACATTGGATTGCCGCCAAGAATCTTCTGAGATATCTTCGGGGCACAATCACTGGACTGAGATACATTGCCAGAAATGTGAGGTAGCATGGTTATTCTGATGCTGATTGGACTGGCAGTGCGGTGGATCGCAAGAGCACTTTTGGATATTGCTTTTCTTTGGGTTTTGCTTCGATATCCTGGATGAGTAGGAAGCAGAAATCGGTGCCTTGAGCACCGCCGAGGCCGAATACATAGCTACTAGTATGGCCTCCTGTGAAGCTGTCTGGTTGAGGAAGCTCTTCAGTGCACTGTTTGGACATGTGTCGGATACCACCGTGATCCTCTGCGACAACTAGAGTGGGATCCGATTATCAGAGAATTCTGTGTTTCATGATCACTCCAAGCATATAGATATCAAGTACCACTCTATCCAGGATATGGTACAACGAGAAGCAATAAGGCTCCATCACATTGGGACTGATGAGCAGGTCGTCGATATTCTGACAAAGCCCCTGGGGAAGGTCAAGTTCTTGACCTTTCGAGAACGACTTGGAGTCGTGGAGAGACCCTCTTATGAGGGTCCTCTATGAGATGGACATTGAGCTCTGAGAGCTCCAGGGGGCTTGGGGTACTTCTTGGGGCAGTGAGCAACCATAAGGTGAGTGGTTCAGCCTTCCCTTAGTGGTTTGTTGTGTACAAGGTGAGTGGTTCATCCTTCCCCTGTGATACCCCTTAGCGACATGTAGGCAGGATGAGTGGTTCATCCTTCTCCTGCTGAGACATACTACCCATGCAGTCTCGGACTCATGGGAAGTACCTCTCATATGGCCAATGAGTAGGGAAATGAGGATAGGGACCATATTACTACCGATGAACACATCATGTACTACCACACTCCCTACGCTAGGATGAATGATATTGATCTAGGATAAACTGGAAATGACTTCGAGTCAATAAGAGTGGTATGAGACACTCTCTTTTGATTGGAACTGACTTCGGATCAGTAAGAGTAGTATGAGACACTCTCTTTTAATTGGGACTAACTTCAGGTCAGTAGAGAATCGTATGATACATTCTCGATCACTTCTTCTTCATAGATCATTAGAGCAGAGCAAAGCAGTGCATTGATGGTAGAGATAGTACAGATTGGCAGATGGATTAGCAAGTGGAGTTCTCCCTAGTTGAGAGGGAGTGTTAAAATTGGAAACTAGGGCCAAACTCCACATGGGTCATCTTATTTATGACGGCTGATATTTTTCTTGGATTCCTCTTTCCGAGAGGTGTAGGATTGATCTAAAGATCATCTGATTCTGACATGTACAAATGAAGATATGAATTTATTTATGTTATGGACAAATTGTCAAGGTCGGCCAGCAAACTCATGTAGGCTCAAAAGCCCAACAGTCATGTCTATTCATCCTCAACGTTGCATATAAATAGAAGGTGACTTAACCTCATTTGGACACACTCATCTTCACACATCTCTCTCTCCTCATTGATTGGGTACGGATTTTTGGGCAGCAACTCTCTCCACACGAGCGAAGGAAAGGAAGGATAAATTTTTGTTTTGGACATTGACCAAGTTTGACCGAATGTCCAGATTGTTGTTTTCACTGCGTTGACCATGCGTTGACCTCCTTTGACTGTGTTTTTGTGAGGGCTATCTCTGTTTGGGAAGACCGCATTTCTGGGCACAAAAATCGAGGCTAAACGTTGACTGCAACTAGGGCTGACCGTAGGTGGATTGTTTGACCAGACTTTGACTAGGCTGAATTTGACTGTTTTGAGGGTTGTTTTATCTTGATGTTTGGAGGCCGAAGTTGACTGAAGTTGACCGATTTGTTGAGGGTCAATATGCCCTGTTGACTAGCATTGATTTTTCTAGTTAGGGCTCTTTTGCTGCTGTTATAAATTATCACATTTGTAAATTGTACTATCTCTCTCTGCTAAACTATTGAAGACTAAAAGAAGATTTGATCAAGTTTTTCCCCACATTGGGGTTTGTCCCTGGCTGGTGCCACAGCTTGTGTCCTCTTGTCTTGGCTTGTCTTCTATTGTTTATGTTTATGTTCTATCTGCATTTTACTATCATGTTGATGCGATTGCTAATTTGAATATTGATACTAGGCTAATAAAGAAATTGAAGTAAAATTGCTCTAGGCAAGATCTGTTAGCTTTAGCGTTTATGCCCTGAGTTGGATCTCAAACGCCCTTGGAAATTTGGAGAAACCAATACATGGGTTTTGTTCCTCTCTTCTGTAGACCAATTTTGACATATTACATGTCAATTTCTTACACAAGATGTCCTTGTTATGCCACCTGGAAAATTTTCTTTCCACATCATTACAAGTAGACCACTTTTGATGTAATGCATGAATCATTCTACCCAATGTTGCCCTTGTTCTACCACCTGGAAACCTATTTGACCTGTTGACCAAGTTTTACCAAACTGTAACTAGCCACTTCCACCTCTGATTGGAAAACTAGAATGTGGCATGTAATCCTTCAATCAAATTGCATAATTTGAGACCATGTTGACTTTTTGACCACCAAAACTGCTTTGTATTGGGAATTATGAACCACCTCGAGAAATGTGAAAAGTTGTCAAATGAGACTACCATGCTCTAAGAGTTGTCTAAGGAATATTGCACCAAAGCCAAGGCCACCTATAGACTCTATAGACCATAACCATGTGGAGTGACATAAGTGAACCTTGACGTAGGTTTGGCTAGCCCATACACCAGTGATCACCCCTACAAATGTAGGCTCCCATAAAACCATGAGTCCTCAAGAGAGTTCGGCTAAGGCCATCCAATCATGTAGAGGACAAGAGCAACCCAACTGAAACTTCAAGGGACCAACGATGGTTTGACCAAGCCAACAAGATACAGACTCAAAAGATACAGGGGTAGGATAATACAAGACCTCACACGGTTTTAACATCGCTTTTGACTTGTGACCTTGGGCTTAAAATGGTGCTGATAAATAATGCAAAGTGTTCATATATGCCCCTACTAACATGAGGGGTAATGGGACTACATGTTTTAGATTAGGTGTGTGATTGGATCTAAAAGGATAGACAATAAAGAAAAGGAAAAACACAAAACAAATATTTCTCACAAGATTTTAGCCCCACCAAATAGAAAATCCTTGAGATCTTGAGAAAAGATAAAAAGAAAATCAATACTCCTAAACAAGATATTTATATTCTTCCAAATATAAACGAGCAAGCCATCCAGGAAAATGCAAAAAGATGGAATATAAATCCCATAAGATTTGACAGCTAATTTAATGTTTGTTTGATCCACCCTTGATGCATGGAGATATGGAAAGTTAGATTTGAAGTCCAAGAGCAAGTCATTAATTAAGCACAAAAGAATAAGCATAAGATTTAATTGAAAGACAAACCACAATGTCAAAGAAGTTGAAGTGCTAGGAATGGTAAGCAACAATTGTGTACATTATGGATACTCATATTTATGAATGGTCCTATGGATTAGGTTGTCTTTGATATTGCACCTACTTCTGCTCTCATTGGCCGCATATGTTATCAATGAAAAAACCTACGACTCATGTAGTCGTTTGGACATTGCACTATTTCATGCATGGGACCTTGGGAGTAGTCCAAGCAGTCTCATTAAGGACCATTATATTGGTGATGTGAACAATCCTTGGAGCAATCCAACTTGTCATTTGATATGCACTAATATGTACACATGGTGGCTACACATGATGTATAAGAAGATCGTAGAGGTAATCCAGATTGACTCCTTCCCCAAAAGTGAATTCGATTGAGCTTATGGCTCTTGGCAAGACCTAAGCGTTCATGGGAATGAATGAGTTTGAATCCACCATTTTCTTATGACATTGTTAACTATGTTTGTTTTTAAAATAAAGCTATGATCCCATGTTATATTGGCCTTGTTTAATGAATTATATGGAATCTTAAAAACAGCTATCAAAAAATTAAAAAATATAAAAAATAAAAAGACCTTGAATGATTTAGAATCCTTTCTATAATCTCTTGATCTCATGTGTAAGTTGAATGGGTTGGTCCCCCAGAAAGAATATCTTGTAGAATTCCTGAGTAGGAATCCAACTCTCTCTCTTTTAGCATGTTGACCTTCATCTTTTACTTTTGTTGATTTCCTCCCAAGCCTCCACTGGCCCCATGAACTTACGAGTCATGACAATAATGCTCTATTGTGTTCGACAAAGACACAATGTTCCTAATGACTTTTGATCTCTTATTTAAATTTTGGACTCTGGTTCCTTGGTCTTGTGGATTTTTACTTTGACCTCCATGGTAAGAAATCTCTATGCTTCTCAATGATTAAAATATTATTGAAGAATTATTGAGGATTGTCTTGGATTGTCGACTGGTTGCATGATGTGCGAAAAATCTAACTCCCTATCAATATAGAGTTCCCATAGTGCACTAAGTGTAATATATTGACTTCTGGGTGAATGTTCCAAGGAGGATGTTCCATATTGGATTAGAGGAATGTTCACACATTTAGGGGTGAAGGCAAACATGTTCAATATTTTGTATGAAAAATTGAGTCATGATGTATAATTGGGTTATGCTTATAGTTTTCTTTGCTATGCAACCATATTGCAATGACCAAGGAAAGGACTGGGCCTTCCCTCAAGGATGCTCACCACCACACACCTCTAACAGAGAGCAACAAGTAAATTGTTGATAACGGTGGTCTGTGGCTGACAGAAAGGCTTCTACTTACAAATGTTTATGTTGAAACTATTCATTTTCAACACAGGAATCAGGTCAAAACATTTAAAGATTACAGTCATCACTTCCCCAACCATGGAAGTGAGAGATTTAGTAAATGAGTAGCTGGTAACTCAAAAATATTTGGATGAGAAACTGACTTATGGTCTCTGGACTATTAAAATAAATTAAACTTCGACTCAAAATTTAGTAGCTTCAGAAGTAGAGATGGGCACGGTAAGTAGTAGAAAGCCAGCCGATGGATCTCTAACACCAGCTCAAAATTTAGTAGCTTCAGTGTGTCATAAAGGGAATAATTTTCAGGTTCCAGAGATAATGACCAAGGATTCACGTGAAATGAGGATGGATGAGGCTGGTGTTGATCAACCAAAAAGAAGGCGCGTAGATGTTTCGAATACAGTGTGCATGAATGATCTGCCAGAAAAGTTGAAAAAAAATCAGATGAAATGGCTGTGGACGTGCTTGAAAAAAAATTCTCATCTCATTCTTGGGCATTCCTTACCAGACAGTTGATGAGACAGCAGGACACTATATTCTTCCCATTGTTTTGGATGATTCTGCGGAAACAAGAAGAAACTTGGCTCTCCAAATAGCAAATGCATTCCAAGTAGCCGGGCACGAGATGTTTTCACCACTCAAGCATGCACCAGAGGTTTTAGAAGCAGATGAAGTTATGTCCGCAACTGCAGTGGTTCTTTGTAGCTATATCTTGTCGCGTCACCCAAAATTGCGAGAAATGCTTTTCATTTGGTCTAATAATGGTTTAGCGGTTGGTCCTCGGTTACTATGCTATGCCTCTAGACTTGCCAACGAGCTGGAGCAGATATCAGGGCCCAAAAGTACTATTGATTACCTTTCCTCGAGTCAAAATTTAAAAGGTGGAATGGCTTGTTTTAATGATCTTGATGTTATATTCGCTGATGCGATGGAAGAAGAGGGTTGGTCAAGACAGAAAGACATGGATGAAACCGTTGGCCAAAAGCATAGAATACAAAAACTGTCTCCACTGAAATGGCATGCTGAAAAGTACTCTATTTTTGGTATTGCAAGAGAGCACTCATCAAGAGGTAGTCAACATTTAGAAAACATGGGTGTGAAACAATTATCCCTTTTGGTGGAGGATGCTTTTGCAGCGTACAAAGAGTTTCTTATGTGCACTCATTTCACTACACCTCCGCCTCAGATACCAGATTCACACCAAAGCAAGATGCTATTGGTAGAAAGATCAGATGGGTGTTAAGCAAAAAGTGTGTTGAATGGTGATCGAGATGCGTTTACAGCACTTTTGAAAGATTTGAGAATATGTTGTTTGTGGAATGTTAGCAGGTTGCTTCAGGTGTTTCGAAGCATTTTTGTTACCTATCAGATTTATCCACTGGAAGAGAAGACGTCATTAAATTGCTTGTGTGTTTTGGTCCCTTCAGAACTTTGAAATTTGAGATCAAGCTAGGTCTGAAGGAGTTTTCCGTTTTTGGAGAGGATCCTCAAAATCTTTGTAGTTTAGTTAAAAACTCTCTTGACTGGGATTTTTTTCAGAGCAAAAGATTTTCTGGGAATGGCCAAGAAAATCACTGATTTACTCCAATGGTTGTACCTTTATGTTTGGACAATTATTAGAGTCTCCAGAGAGCTGCAATAGGGTAGCACTCTTCACATTAACTCAACTTTGTGGTCTTCTGGCAAGAAGGTTTATTACCTTTGTGGATGAACTCTACAACCACTATTGTTGCCTTATATGAATTGCAGCTTCATCTATTAATGATCTATTTCTGGGAGCAGATGAAGGAACACTATAATCTTGGAGAACTTTTAGTTTTCAGAGACATCACACATTTAGAAGCTTTGTTCAACATGAAGATGCATGGTAGCCAGCACATATTTCAAGAGCCCTCCTTTTTTTTTTTGAGAGAGATTTAAGGATTTAAGGATGTCAAAGGGTCACTAGTCCAAGACGAGGACTCCCAATTTTCTTTGATTTGATCCTCCCTCATTTATGGATTTTTAAATTGCCAGGCATATTTTATTATTATTAATTGGAGCAGAAAGTATATCTAAGTCTACTTTTGTCTCTTTCTGGGAAAATTAGTTGAGGAGATTGAGGAGTGATATATTTAATTGCTTTACCTTGGTTCAAATTGTGGATATGGAAGTCAACATGAAGAAGCATAGCAGTCAGCACAAGCTCAGAAAGAAAGCTTGCTCAAATAGCAATTAATGCCACCATAGTGTGCAAGAAGCTGTGGATATTTACACAAGATGCCACATGTTTTTGTGTCCATGAAACCATATGAACAATCCGTTTAGATTAACTTAATTCAAACAACTGTTTAAGGTGAAGTCATTGTAGGGTGTAATGACATTGGAAATTTTTGTTTTTCCCTTTCTTCCTGCAAATCTTACTGAATGAAGGCAATAGAATTCAACAAATCGGACATAGATAATAGAAGATGTAGTTCCCATGCAACCACACAAAGAGCTACAGAGTATATACTTATCGGATAATCTAGAAGCCAAGCTCAAACCGTGTTCTACTTGAATCTTTTGACAGTTGCAGACATGGTCATCAGGCAGTCCGTCTAGATTCCTTGTCGTTCATAATATATATCATTCACATAGTAACTGTGTATATCTAACCAACTTTTTCCTGGATTATAGACAGTGGAAACCTAATGAAATTTGAAAGGAGAGGTTTGCTTTTGAGACCCTGAAAATAGTGGTAAAGTGAGCAATTGAAAGGAAGGTCTGGTGTGGAGTCCAAGAAGGGTAGTTCACAGGAAACCTCAGACAAGGTTGAGGAAATTGGTACAAATATTACTCACTTACCTACTGGTTCTACTTCTGGACCAGATGGAATATAACTGCAATATTACAGAGCGATGGATATTGCAATAGGTACACCATTTTGATGTGTATAGTACTTATCAGTCCAAATAGGCCTTGATTGCATATAGAAACTGAGACCTTTACAATGCACAAGGGCCCAGAGCTACAATGCCCAAAGGATTTTAAAACCCTCAATATCTGCAGAGATGTTTGCCAGCCACCAAAACTCATCAAGAAATATTTGTTCTATCTTATCTTATCTACTACAACTAACAAGAAACTTTATTCTATCCTATGAACCCAGTGTTATTTATGTATTTCAGCAGCAAAGAAGTGAAAAAAGAAAGTGTTATCTTCTACATAAACTGTTACACTTTTTTGCCAATAAGTCAATACTAAAGGTTATATTTTCAAGTGACGAGGACAGCCATTGTAAATTTGAGCATGGTGGGAGGTTCTGCCCAATTAAGAACGTCACCCCAGTGGATAGTCTAACTATAGAAAACATACATTCCCATCCAAAGACCATAAGTACACAAATCCAAAAGAACACTTGACACCAGCACAGACAACAGCCACTGGAGTCCTTCCAAGCTCAGTCAAATCAGAGGAAATATCCATTGAAATCTCTCCATGTCGATGAACTCCTCCAATACCTCCAGTAACAAAGACAGGAATTCCAACCTTGGCAGCAAAAAAAAAACATGGTTGCAGAAACTGTGGTAGCACCATTTCCTCCTATCGCAACAACATATGCTATGTCTCTTCGTGAGGTTTTCAAAGCTTTATGACCCAATTTAGCAATCTCCTCTAATTCCGCCATGGTCAAACCTATATTCCACCATGGTCAAACCTATATCCGAGTCCTCTAAGTAGAAAGACAGTTCGGACTGTAAGAAAAAGTACACCTATGTGAGCTCATACAGCAAAATTCGAATGCTTCATCCATGTAGACGTGAACGTAAGAACATAGGCAGACCATTACAAGTGTCAATGTTGTCAATTTAATGATAGTGAAGACCCAGCCCCCCCTAACTTCTGATTCTGATAATTGTAGATTGTTAATGAGAATGGCTATCATGGGAGGATTGAGGGGACTTACAGGCAAATGCAAAGACCACATATACAGAAACCAGTAAGACAATTATTATAATTAAAATACACTTGGATTTGAGATATAAAGGGAAAATTCAGGTAAAGCATGAATGTGAATCATTAAGGGCATGAATGTGAATCATTAAGAACCCTAATGGCAAGTCTATCAATTTTGCAGGTAGTTAGACTTGACAAAGCTATTATGGATGAACTGAAGTCGAAGGATGGCAACATATCCACTGACAATAAAGACTCGGCAGTGAATAAGGAAAGAAACAACACGCCCTCGACCAAACAATCTAGAGACAGAGACAGTACAGATATTTCTGTTAAGGAAAGGGATGGGTCCACAAAAGTTCACTCCCAAGATGGAGACATGGATACACAGAAATGTAAAGATGATGTTAAAATTACAATACAGTGGCTGATGAAAAGAGAAACCAATCAATCTCAGAGAAAAATATCAACACTCAAAGATGATAATGAAATAGATTCTTCCAAAAGTAAAAAAAAAGACATAGATATCAATGCTATGACTGTTGATGGGTTACGGCAGGAACTTTCTACTCGTGGACTTTCAACTTCTGGAACTAAGAAGGTTCTTGTTAAAAAGGCTTGGTGCAACGATGAAAGACAGTTCAATTGCTGTCAAATTAGATGAATAAAATGAGCAAGGTAATGACAAAATTTCTCAAGTTTATTAACAAGACTATTTGCATCATTAGTACTGTTCTGATTAAGGTCTGTCAATGTTTGTGTGAAGGATAGTTTCTCAAGGATGTTTGCCCTGAGAATGGGATTGAATTTCCTTGGAAGAGATACAGTGAAAATTTTCTCGATTTATCAAAATCTCGCAAACTATCTGATGTTATTTGAAAGTTTGAAACAGAGTATGAATGCATCTGATCAGAAACCCATGAACTTTGCTATGGTACAGTTCAATTTAAATCTTAAGACATCCCCCTGGAAAAGCTTATGAAAAGTCGGCATAGTATATACTATAAACATCAAATTTTTCAAATATATCCATTGCCACTGACGCCATGAAGCACCCTGCCGTTGGTTTCCATTATCTGGAAATTACAAGTAGTTCAAGAATCAAAATCTCTAGCACTATTTGCACAATAATCTCACTTTGAGATGTGGGCCTTTACATAGCTCATTTTCTTATATAACATGGTTCAACTATAAGAATTGGGCACTGGTTGCTTAGCTACCGAAATATGGCTTGGATTAGCTGTAAACGGTTAGAATAAGCCTAATAGTGCTGAATCCAAAACATAATATCAATAAATGGGCCTTATAGAGACTAAGATTCATCTACCTATCCAAACCTGTCCAGCCAGATCATACAAGAGAAATACAAGCTATGGCTTGCCCGGGGAGGGCACTCTTCCTGTTCCCCTGGTTCCGAAATTTCCCAGCCCCTTCTTTTCCAATGGCGGCGGTGTAGGCGTTAACGCTGTGGCACCCGCTTGGTCCGTGGCCCATTCTTCTGCGTTGTATAGAGTTGAGGGGTGGGGAGCTCCATATTTTGTGGTGAATGTGGCTGTTCGACCTCATGGTTCTCAGACTCTTCCTTCGGAAGAAATCGATGTGATGAAGGTCGTTAAGAAGGTGGTTGGTTCCAAATCTTTGGGAGGGCTGGGCATGTCGGCGCCGCTTATTATTAGGTTTCCTGATGTGCTGAAGCACAGGCTGGAATCTCTGCAATCGGCCTTTGATTCTGCAACGCGCATGCAGTCGTATGAGTCTTATTTTCAGGGGGTTTATCCTGTTAAATGTAATCAAGATCGATATGTGGTTGAGAACATTGTGGAGTTTGGGAAGCCCTATGCATTCGGGCTTGAAGCCGGGTCGAAACCAGAGCTGTTGCTGGCTATGGCTTCCATGTGTAAAGCAAGCCCTAAGGCTTTACTTATCTGTAATGGATACAAAGATGAAGAATATATATCGCTGGCGCTTACTGCTAGATGCCTGAACTTTGTAAAAATAAAAAAATAAACTCGTAAAGCAGAAACTGAAGCACAGTTTACAAGAAGAGAACCAGTAATGGCTTTTTAAAAAAATGGGCAGGTTAGATTGAACTACCCGCGTTCTCGATCTTTTCAAGTTAATGATAATCTTGCATAATCTCAAGCTTGGGTTTGACAGTATATAAATATTATTGATAAAAATGAAAGGGGGCTTGAGCTTAAAATAATTAGAGTATAAAAGAGGAGGTAAATTAAATTAACAATTTGAGAAGGAAGCCAAAATAAGGGTCCATAGGTCCTAGAGGTTTAACCTGGCTCTGATACCACGTGTAAGAACCCGATTCCTATTATTAGAGCCTTATTCTATTATGACTAACAGATCTATTATACTGTTGATTTGCAAGTAATAAAAGAAGCTTTCTGACCTTCTCGAAAAATTTTAAACATTTAACATCTAATCATTTATCATAACAACATAAATTAAGATGAGCATTCCATTGACATCAACTTAATAAGAGTAGTTCATGGAAAATACCTGCTCCGGCGGTTGATGATGATACCTTTGTCGGATAGCTCCAGCTGACAGCTCCTTCTCACCGACCCAACCGGATTTACCACCCAGCCTACTAGGAAACAAATTCCTAGCCCAGGAAACCTCCACAGGTTCTCTAGCCCTCCGTGCCCAAGTCCAACCAGATATAGTGTGTCCTAAAAGAGAATGTGCAAACCATATAACAATACTCTCCTCCCCTCAAACCCAAGAAACCTCCATAGGTTTCCAAGGTCTCCCCAAAATCATAACAAGTCTAAACAATCACAACCAACCCCCACAATCATGAGCAAAACCTCCCAAAAACTCCCCCCCTTCTCTCTTATCCCTTCCCTTTTTATACCCTCCTTCCCTTCTCCATCTCAACCACCTTTCATTAATGTCATTCACTCCTCACCCATCCCTATGGTTGATTTCTCTTCTCCCAATTAAGCTAGGAGTACATTTGGAAATGTGAAATTTAATTACATGGAGAGGGCCATGCCTTCTCCTTAATAAATGTGAGGGTACATGGGGTTGTGTGAAATGAATATATATATATATATAATGAGTTGGAGAGGACTATGTCTTCTCCCAAGAATAGGTGAGGGTACATGGGGGAATGTGAAATTTAATTACATGGAGAGGACCATGCCTTCTCCTTAATAAATGTGAGGGTACATTGGGTAGTGTGAAATGAATATATATATATATATATAATGAGTTAGGAGAGGACTATGTCTTCTCCCAAATAAATGTGAGGGTACATTGGGTAATGTGAAATGAATTCATACATTTTGAATTAATGGAAGGAGACCAAATTATACCCAATATTCAATTTGAGAAGGTAAGTGGAGAATTTAAATAATGGAAATCATGAATTTATATTAGACCTATATTTCTGAATATTTTTAGATAATGTAAACATTAACAAAATTTGTAGGATAAGATTTAAGTGGGGCATTACAAGGGAGTAATATTATAAAACCAATGTATATAAACCCTAAGATAAATATTATAAACACTAAAATAAACATGATTCACCATCGCCGATTTTCATATTGAGACAATCCTTATCACAATACCATGTTGGAGCATGGTTGACTAGGGAATAATAAACCCAAATGATTGATATTATAAACCCAAGGGACCAATAAACCCAAGGGATTAGGAACCTAAGGGAATAATATTAAACCCAAGGGACTGGTATTATAAATAGAAGGTATATAAACCCTATGTGGACACAATTTTTGTCTTAATGTGAGATTAGACCATGATTGACCATAGTTGTCCATAGTTGGTTATGGTCAACCATCATTGATATTATAAACCAAAGTTAATAATAAACCCAAGGGAATAATATTAAACCCAAGGGACTAATATTATAAAGCCAATGTATATAAACCCTATGATACATATATTAAACACTAAAATAAACATGATTGACCATCATTGATTTTCATATTGAGACAATCCTTAACATAATTCCATGTTGGAACATGGATGACCATGGTTCACATCATAATAAACCATGGTTGACTCGGCAATAATAAACCCAAGCGATTGATATTATAAACCTAAGGGATTAATACTAAAACCCCAAGGTGTTATGAACGTAAGAGAATAATATTAAACCAAAGGGACCAATATTATAAACACAAGGTATAAAAACCCTAAGATAAATATTAAAAATATTAAAATAAAAATCGATGAACTAATAAATCCTAAGAATTAATATTTTAAACTCAAGGGATTAGTAAACCAAATGGATTATTAATAGTATAAATACAAGGGACTACTAAACTCAACTGTTTAATATTATAAACCCAACGAATTAGTGAACCCAAGGGATAAATATTAAAAACCTAGAGGATCAAGAAGCGCAAGGGATCGACATTATAAACTTAAGAGATTAATAAAGATGAGCATGATTAATATTATAAACCCAAGTTAATAATAAACGCAAGGGATTAATACGAAAACCCCAAGGCATTATGAACCCAAGGCAATAATATTAAACCTAAAACACTAATGTTATAAACCCAACATTGGTAAACCCTAAAATAAATACTACAAACACTAAAATAAACTCTTTTTTTTTCATGGTGAGACAATCCTTTTCATAATGTGACATTCAACCATGGCTTACCATTGTTGGCTTTGATTGACAATGGTTTGTCATGATTGATATTATAAACCTAAGAGAATAATAAACCCAAGGGAATAATATTAAACCCAAGGGACTAATATTATAAACATTACATATATAAACCCTAAGATAAATATTATGAACACCAAAATAAACATGATTGACCATCGTTGATTTTCATATTGAGACAATCCTTATCACGATCCCATGTTGGACCATGGCTAACCATGGTTGACTTCATAACAAACCATGGTTGGCTGGGGAATAATAAACCCAAGAAATTGATATTATAAACCCAAATGGACAATAAACCCAAGGGATTTATACTAAAACACCATGATTAATATTAAACCCAATAATAAAAACCATGATATGATAATCCCAATATTAAACTCTAAAATAATAAATCTAATATTAAACACAATATTATAAACCTAATATTTGAAACCCTAATACTAAACTCCAATTTTCTACTGTCACATTATAACATTGAATCAATTTCAATGAAATATAACATTGGTTGACCATTGTTAGATTAATTATCGCATTGAGACAATGTTTGGAAAAATACAATGCTTGACAGATTTTTAGACAAATGTGACATTTAACCATTGTTGACCATGATTGAGTATGGTTGACGATGAGTAACAATGGGTTACCATTGTTTACAATAGTTGACCATGGTTCATTTTCATATTAAGATAATCTTTCTCTAGGAATATGAACCCTTAAATTAATAAACCCAAGGGATTGATATTATAAACCGATGGGAATAATATTAAACCTACGGGATTAATATTATAAACCCAAGGTATATAAACACCGAGATAAATATTATAAACGACATGGTTAATTGTTATTTACCATGCGTATTTTCATATTGAGCTAATCCTTGCCACAATGCAATGTTGGACCATCCTTGTCCATGGTTGATCATGGTTGGTTTTCATATTGAGACAATCTTTGTCATAATGTGACATTGCACCATGGTTGACCATGGTAGACCATGGTTGATTTTCATATTCAGACAAATATTTCTCAAAATAAGAAATATTGTCTCAATATCATAAACCCAAGTGGTCAATATAGTAAACCCAAACAATTAATGAACCTAAGTGATTGATAAACCTAAGCTATTAGTATTCTAAACCTAGGGGATTAATAAACCCAAGGGATTAATCAAATTGAGAACTGGCGATGGCGTCGAGGGTTTCTGCCGCTTCTGAACCTCTGCTACCCGCCGCCGCGCAGATCGAGCCCTCCGCCACAAACGAGCAATTCTCCTGGTCCGAATCATGGATCCCAGCTCTTCTCACAGAACCCAAGTCCTGGGCCTTTCTTAAAGGTTCACTGCCTGCTACGGGACTCGAAGATTTCAGCCGTTTAATGATCTCCTCGCCAGCGAAGCTCGGAGTCGAGCAGAAGGCAGACGCAATCAGCTTTAACGCAGAAGATATTGGAGACCTCACACTCCATCCCGACGCTCGAATCATTGAATATGCAAGAGTAGAGGACCATTTTGTGTTGAAAGTTATAAGCGTTATCCAAGCAGAGCGACTAGAGGTCACAGATCTGCTCAATGGGGTCATGGATCTGCGGTTTTTACAGATCCACATTCATGAAAACCCAAAGATCCGACGTCAAGATACAGATAAGGGGGAAGGTCAATAACGTTCTACCCTCTTGCTTCTTTTTCATCTAATTTATCCCAAGCCGTGTCTACAGGGTCAAGGTTCAGTTCTGAACAGGGCGACCTGAACAGGGATGGTTGGCCGTCAGTTTCATAGATATGCAATCAAATCATTAGATTAGAAGCCCAGCAGATCTTGCAGCCTAAAAAAAAAACCCAGATCTATGGGCAAACTATCTTCAAGCGGCAGGGTCAAACGAGCTCATCTCTGAGGCAGCTCTCTCTCTCGCATCCGCCCGATCTGCCTGAAGAATCCTCTGCATTTCACATCCAAGTTAATTTTTTAGGCAAAACGACAATGTTATGGGTGCATGCAACAGATCTTGTGTAGGATCTTCTGCAAAAACTAGAATGCAGGCTGGGGATTCCCTCCTCTTGCCTCAGACTACTATATCAGGGTAAGCAACTTATGCAGCCCCTATCTCTTTCCTTCTACAGCATTCAAAAGGATGCCTCTATTGGGGTTTCTTTTCGTTTAAGAGGTGGTTCCTTCGGGCAAACCTCCTCAGCTCCATTTTTCTCTTACAAAGATGCAGCACGCAAAAACACTGCCCAACCTCAGGCTTCTTCCAAGATAGCCCAGCCAAATGGCGTTCCAAAGTCGTTTCTGGTTGACAAATCAGAGGAGATACCCTCCATTAGCCTCTCTAATCATGGGGTTGAGAACCATTATCAGACTTTTGCAGAATCAAGACTCATATGCAGATTTAATGGGCTATGGCCTCGTACAGCAGATCTTTATCAATGGGTCCATTCATTCTGGACTAAAAAATGTAAAATTTTCCTATGTTCAAAAGGCTTCTTCCTGGTGGTTTTTGACTCAAATGAAGACTACCAGAAAGCCTTAACGAGAGGCCCTTGGTTTTGGGGTTCGGCTGGGCTTTTTCTTACCCCCTGGTTTCCTGATTTCGACCCTTCTACAGCAGTGATCTCCAAGATTCCCATTTGGGTTAGGCTCCCAAATCTTCCGGCTCATTTTTGGGATTTCTCTGTCTTCTTAGCCATTGGGAATACTTTAGGACGTTACCTGGCTACAGATACCTCAAGAAGGGAAAATGGTCTCTATACTTACGGCAGACTATGTGCAGAAATAGACATCAGCAAAGGACTGCCGGATCAGATTAACCTCAAGTTTGGAGATTTCCACTGGACTCAGTCACTAGATTACGAGAACACAGCCTTCCACTGTCGCCATTGTCATCAAACAGGGCACCTTCAGAGTACATGTTCGCAGTTAAAAGATAAAAAGAAGAATCTGATCGTAAGCCCAAATCCAAAAGATGGAATCCTTTTGAGCCTCCTCATCTGCTGGGCGACTTAGACTTATCGAGCTCAGAGGAGGACGAATCTGAGGTAGATGTGCAGGTTGATGAGGAAGTTGAAGCTGATATGCAGAATGAGGAAATTCCGGGGGACCCTACCTCAGCTGTTCCAGAGGCTCCCTCCAACCCTCATATTTCCCAGAAGCGTGCTCATTTCTCTTCGTCCTCAGACTCTGAGAAGGAGGCTCAGCCGTCAGATCAGAATCATCTACAACTAGTTACAAGTCAACCAAGCTCCACTGGGTGGACAAAAGTTAGTAAGAAAAAAGGCAAAAAATGTCGTGTTGTAGATAATAACCCTTCGGGGTAGCTTCTCTGCTCAGTCTTTTCAGATGTAGTCCTATGCTCTCTTTGGTCATTTCCTTGTCTATCTCTTTGGAACGAGGTTGAGTTTCCTTCACCTTCGGTTCCCCTTCTTCTCTGCTCTGCCTGCTTCCAGCCCTGATTGTACTATATTTTTTCCTTTTTTAATAGATTTAGTCTTTACTCAGAAA
>APFE030585883.1:0-16608 GCA_000404065.3 Pinus taeda | reverse complement strand
AAAAAAAAAACCCAAGGGATTAATACAAATTGTAGGATTAATATTACGAACCCTAGGATTACTATTAAACACAATAATAAAACCCCTAATATTATAATCCCAATATTAAACTCTAAAATTATAAATCTAACATTATACACAATATTAGAGACCTAATATTAAACTCCAATTTTCTAATGTCACATTACAACATTGAATAAATTTCAATGAAATATAGCATTGGAACAAACATTATTAGCTTTATTATCACATTGAGAGAATGTTTTCCACAATGCAATGCCTGAAACATTTTGAGATGAATGTGACATTTGACCATGGTTTACCATGATTTACCATGGTTGACGATGGATGACAATGGTTTACCATTGTTGACAATAGTTGACCATGGTTCATTTTCATATTAAGACAATATTTGTCTTAATATGAAAATGAACCCAAGGGATTAATATTATAAACCCAACATTGGTAAACCCTAATATAAATATTACAAACACTAAAATAAACATGGTTTACTTTCATGGTCAGACAATCCTTGTCACAACGCAAAATTCAAGCACGGTTGACCATGGTTGGCTATGATTGAAAATGGTTGACCATATGATTGATACTATAAGCCTAATGGAATAATAAACCAAACAAATTGATATTATAAACCAAAAGGAATAATAAACCCAAGCAATTAATACTAAAACCCCAAGGAATTATGAACCAAAGGGAATAATATTAAATACAAGGGACTAATATTATAAAGCCAATGTATATAAACCATAACATAAATATTATAAACACTAAAATAAACATGATTGAACATCGTTGATTTTCATATTGAGGCAATCATTTTCACAATTCCATGATGGAACATGGATGACCATGTTTCACATCATAATAAACCATGGTTGACTTGAGAATAATAAACACAAGCGATTGATATTAAAAACCCAAAGGAACCATAAACCCAAGGGATTAATACTAAATCCCCAAGGGATTGTGAACCTAAGGGAATAATATTAAACCCAAGGGACTAATATTATAAACCCAAGGGATTAATAGTAAAACCCCAAGGGATTATGAACCCAAGCAAATAATATTAAACCCAAGACACTAATATTATAAACCCAACATTGGTAAACCCTAATATAAATACTACAAACACTAAAATAAACATATTTTATTTTCATGGTGAGACAATCCTTGTCACAATGTGACATTCAACCATGCTTGACCATGGTTGGCTATGATTGACAATGGTTTAACAGGATTGATATTATAAACCTAAGGGAATAATAAACCCAAGGGATTGATATGATAAACCCAATGGATAAATCAAACCAAGGGATTAATACTAAAACCCCAAGGGATTGTGAACCCAAGGGAATAATAAGATTGTTTTTAATATATATGGTACGTCTACACATTCTCACCCAAATAACATCAATGATATTTTTCCTTGTTTACACGGTTTTCTCTGCAACCTATGCCAAATGAAGTGCAAGGAACTTCCACATTATGTTTTGAGAGTGGAGTTCATATCAAATATGATCAGTTTGGAACCATCTAATATAATAAAAATTATTTAAGATAGGATACCTCCTAATCATTTATTTGGAAGGTACTTCGACTGCATTACACTGTTATTTATTCTAACTCGTAAGAAATCATGTTGTCTCAATTCCCTTTCATCAAAATATATGTTTTGTAGTTCATTATTCAATAGAAAATAATGCATAACTTAAGGTACATAGAGATATTCAAATATAAGAAAAATTGATCTTAAACACTACTACTCTCATGGGATAAACCCATATTATAGAAAAGAAAATTGAGCTTAAACATTACTACTCCCATGGGCTAAACCCAAATTATAGAAAAGAGGAGCACGAAATTTGTTTAATAATATAAACCTATACCCTCTTTCACAAGGTGAGATAATTGTAACCTCATACATGTATTCCTTATCATATTTGAAGCTAGACTATGGATCAATGCCATTTCAATTAAATATTTTTACTTACGCAAATATTTTTACCATGTCATAAAATCATTTTTTGACCATGGTATTTATTATATCAATTCATTGGAATTATAAGCTTGTTTTATTTTAGTGTATTTATCCCATAATGACTTTCAACCTTGCCATATTGTTACATGTGTGTTTATATATGACAAGAAATTGTTCTTGGTAATATGTTGGCTTGTATCTTCGTATAAAAAAAAACCATATATATGTGTATTTGTATGTGTGTATGTATTAACAAGGGCTACATTTCTCATGCCTCAATCCTACTTTTATACCTAAGGGTTCTTCGAATAAAAATAGTAGTCATTTCTAACTTTTGTATGTTTCCATCCATAACCTCATGACATTTTAACCATATGTAAATTATGATCTTATTTTGAATGGACAATGTGCTCACATTAACTAGGGTTTATGTAGCATATTCGATAGTTAGCTCTTTATCTTTTTTTCAGAATCTTCGAGACTTTGTATATGCATCACGTTATGCTTTCCCGGTGGAATTAATTATGCATTTATTTATTATTTAATGTGATGATTATGTGTTTGAATATTGAAGATGCATAAAAAAGATCATACCTCAAACACTACTATAGACATTTTCAGTAGAATTTTGGCATAGACTTCAAGTGTATATTGTTGTTATTAAAAACATAATTCTGCACAAGATTTAAAGTGATTTCTGACACTTTTATGCACAGAAATCAAGGTTGTTATCTAAAGTTGTTTAAGCATGGAAATTTTGGAAGACATTTTCTGTCTTTCTTGGACATAATTCAAGACTTATTGTTCTGTAATTTGTTTTCAGATTTCTCTGTCAAGACTGAACAAGAAAAATGCTCTAGCCTGTTTTCCCATTCAGGGTTTCTAGGGTACATTTTGTGTCATTTTTGTGTGACATGGGGTTCCATTAAATTTTGTTGTAAATTTGGTTTAAGGTTTTGCGTATTTAATTTTCTAAATACATGCATAGGTGAAAACATAATGAAAATTAAATCAACTGAAAAAGCTTCAGGAAATCAACACATTGAATACGAAAATAGCTTCTGAAGTAAGATCTGTCCAACAAAACTCGATACACGTTAAGAAAATTAATGACAAATTGAATAACATCATCTAACACATTCTCCTGTGAGCCACAAAACAAATTTTCCATGCCAAATGGCTCACTCTGATCTATATTATCTTGGTCTTTTATGGTATAATAATGTGATTATTATTCTGCGTCCTTTATGCTCTTGTCCTTGAAGATTTGTTTATGAAGTCATTATTTATCAAATTTCTGAATCAAGAGAAAGATTGTAAGAAATATATGTTAGTGTCGTTTATATCAACTAATTTTCCTTCTCTTATTTTTATGAGGATCATGAGAAAAAGACCTGAACAGGAAAGTGAATACGTCCAACATGAAAACCAATATTGCGATAGATCCATGTAATGGAAGAGGTATAGTCCAAGAACATGTTGAGAAGAACCAGATTTAGAATCCTATGAATGCCCAACATTGGTTTTCCCAATGTTACCTTTCTTGCTGAAGCCGCTCAACCTTTTTCCTTTGAAGACTCTACTCTAAATACTCTTGACACTTGAGAGACGCAAAACACATTCATAATTGTTCATGTACCAAATTGAATACATTTAAATATAAATCCACTAAATAGATATATTTTCCCATCGAAACAATATATTCCCTTTGCTTTTGTCTTGGGAAGAAGCTAACAATGGGAATTTTTTTGTGAGTACCTTTTACATAATAGAAAACTCAACTCTCCTAAACACACAACATCGCCAAAAACCCTAGTTTGGAACCAATTCAGGTTTTAGATTGAATTAAAAGGATAGATAATATATATATTAAAATATAAAATGAAGGTACAAGTGAAAAATTTAATAATAAACGCAATTAACCAGCACCAGAATTCTCAAATGTATACATAGAGGACATTTAGAGTTAGGGTCTGCACTATGCAAACCATCCACAATTGTAGCTGCAACGGAAGAACAAGCACAACTAAAGTAGAAGATGTGCCTGCATTTCAAAAAGACTAGATCAAATAATGTTTTCTGACCAATGAAAGAGAATGGAAAATTTTTTAGGACACTTCTATAAATGATTTATTGCACTATGCCGATATTTAAGGACTATACCAATACAAATACTATGCACTCTAAATTTACTCAAATCTCTGAAGTAAAAATTGTTCATTTTGATATATAAACATTGGTAATTTGAGTTTCATTTTAAGTTTGAACTTATACCAATAAAAACATGATACTTTCCCAATTTACTAAAATCTCTAAGATTACATGTGGATGTATAAACTTGGATAATTTGATTTTGAGTTAGAGTTTGGATTGATAGGGATTATAGGTAAAACCCTCTGCACCTATGTTTTAATTGTGATTTACAAAAATCTGAAATGGCCCAGTATCTATTGATACAATCTCAAGACCCAAGAGTGGCTACTTGTAAAATCCTAGTGGTGCTTTGTTAGGGGGCAAATTTCCACTCTTGTCAAACACCTCTAGCTCTTGGGTCATGCACCTATTTTCCTATATTTGAGAAAGATTAGTTCTTTGAAAATCAAAAATAATTTATGGGTTTACAAAAGAACCAAAAAGTCCGTTTCAACATAGATATTATCTGCAAATAAACTAATATCCTTTGTAGATTATCACCTAGGTTATTACACTAAAATCATGTGCTTACAAATAGCATCTAGACCTAGTCTTGTAGCCCCTACATGAGTCCGACATAATTAATCACATACCTAGGAGATACCTAAAGCATCTCTGGAAATGAAAAGAAAGTACATAAAATAAAAATCCCATCTAGTAAAACTACAAATAACAAATCAAAAATGTTAAATCCTGTACGATAAAGTAGAGATGGAGGAAGGAGAACATGCACTCCTATATCAGAGTATTTTGTCTTGAGGTTAATAATTAATATTGAAAATTCTACAGAAAAAAATCAACCAATTATTGTTGTTAATGTCCATATGGACAGACCTTGCCCTGCTTTTCCAGTATCTTGCATTGCCAGAGAATTTATGGAACATATTTTACTAAATTTCACCCTCTTTGATCATTGCAAAGTGATCGCTAGTCCTTTTAATTGTGAGAAATGAAAGATACTTCCCAAATCCAGTGGAAAGTTGCAATTCTAATAATGGTTTTACACGTGTATTGAAGCAACGCAACACAACAACCATCGCATTCAACAATCATGGAAAGAACATCCTGCCATAGACTGGATATAAATTGGAGCCCATTTTAAGTCTTTTGTCAAAGAAAAAATGAAATGATAGGAACTAGATGCACAACTTTGACCTGCTTTGCAAAAATTATGCCTCCATATGTTGAATACGTTTTGGTACTTAAATAACAGTAACACCATGTAAGTTCTTTGAAATTAGTTAGAAATAAAACCAAATTTAATTCAAGTAACCTTCGCAAAAATTCTCTACAGAGTCCAGTACATAGCAATAGGGAAATCAAATCAATCTGTATTAATTTTGAAGCAATGGTTATTGAGCGTGACCTTGAGCTGTAGTTACATGGTTTCTAGCTTCTGAAATAACAATATATTTTGACAGATGTAGATGCTTGTATGGTGCTCTAAATCTAAATGACGTTTTCAAGGAAAGTTTTTACAAATGTAGCATAGGGAAAGGTGAATCAAGTGAAATTGATACTTTCACATCGGAGAAGAGAGTAATTACTTCTTTTGAAAAATACTCACAACTCATAGAAATTACGCATATGAAGTAATTATTTGCTATTAAATATATTTTTCTTTTTAAGAGAAGAAAAAAATATTTAAAAATTGTAAATAAAGGATAAATGAATCATTCTCTCATACAGGAATGGAAAAACAAAAGCATAATTTACAACAATGAAGAATAATTGCAAGAAACTATTGTTTTTACTTTGTAATTATGTGCTTCCATGGCTATAATCGAAAATAGGGTATTTTGTTCTCTTTTTCTTTTTCTCCTAGTGTTAAAAAAGGAGTTGTCTATAATGCGACTTTTTGGAGATTCCGGTGATGGAATTCGGCGGAAGAAATGAGGTTAAATCTTGATTTTTAGCAGTTAAAATGGTTTTTTAACTGCATATTTGGATTCATCGCCCTGAAAAACCCTTGGGAGCCATTGATTGTGTAGAAACTAGCTATTAAACTTGGGATTCCAATGAATTGCTCCCGGATTTTGACCGGAAAAATCCACGGGAAAGGCTTTCAAAAAGTCGTGTTATAGAATACTGCGTTAAAAAATCCATATTTATTCATCCATTGTTTTATAGAAAGGAAGAATAGAGTCTTCTAGAACTTATGAGGACAATAGGTGCGGTAGGTCCTACGGATGTCATCTTCCTCTGTGTTAATACCATAGACATCACTAGAACTATTTCCTTCATCCGAAGATAGACTTGTGTTTCTTTTCTTCTGGAATTTAGGAGTGCAGTGCTTCAAAACTTTCTCCAATTTCTTAAATTCAATGTAAGACACTCCCGGGAGTCACTCCTGGTGCCTTTGTATGCGCTCCAAGTACTTCTCGCAAAACGTCTATTATGAAACCAGCTCACAAAAATATAGAAAATATAGATGAACACCTTAGAATTCAGCGTCTGCAGGGGGGCAACCTCCTTTACATTACACAAATGAACAATTCTTGGATGATTCAAATAACAAAACCTCCTTTCTATATATAGGAGTCTAAGGGGACACCATATAACCAAGCCGACCTAACAATAATAATATAAAGGCACAAAAATAACAATAGTGGGATTCTATGGGGCATAATAATAATAATATGGGGACAATAGGGGCACAACAATAACAATAAGGGATACAATGACAATAGTAATGGGGGAATCACTAGTATTATAAGGACCCAACATACCCCTCTCCTTCAAGAAGGTGTTGTCCTCAACACTTGAGTAGTCCCAGGTGCTTCTATATAAAATTCTCATCCTCCCATGTGGACTCTTCAACGGGTAAATTCTTCCACTTGATGAGATACTTTGAAATTGATCGATTTCGTAGCTATTGAGTCCTTGTTTCTTTGATTGCTTCAGATTCCAATATCATTTTTCCTTCCTCATCAAGTTCTGGAAATATTTTTTGAACTGAAATCTTGTCACCTATAACCTTCTTCAAGCATGAAACATGGAAAAATGGTTGCACTCAGGAAGTTGCAGGAAGCTCCAATTTGTATGCCATAGTACCTATCTTTTGCAACACCTTGTATGGACCATAATACTTTGGTGAGAATTTATTATCCTTCTCAACTTGCTTTATGGACATTTGTTTATATGGTTGTAGCCGTAGGAATACCCAATCACCTACATCAAAACTTATTTCGCTGCGATGTTGATATGCCTGTTGTTTCATTCTATTATGTGCCAAGGTAAGGTTATCCTATAAGAGTTGGAGAACTTGTTGCTGATGCTCGACGTCATCTTCCACTACTTAAACCTTAGAATTTTCTCTTAAGAATGATGTGATGGATGGTGGATGATATCCATAAAGTGCCATAAATGGGGTCATTTTTGTTGCAGTATGGAAGGAAGTGTTATACCACCAATTGGCCAGAGGCAATCATTTGGCCCATTGTGTCTATTTATCAGATACAAAGCAACGAATATATCCTTCCAAACATTTATTTACTATCTCATTTTTCCCATCATATTGAGGATGATAAGATGAGCTATGAGCTAACTGAGTCCCAAGACAAGAAAATAATTATGTCCAAAAATTTCTAGTGAAAATGGGATCTCTGTCGCTTACAATAATCTTTGGATTTCCATGTAGCTTTTGAATTGTTTCCATAAATGCAGTAGAATTCGTACTTGCTTTAAATGGATGAGATAATGCACAAAAGTGTGCATACTTGGTAACCCTATCAACTCCACCATGATAACACTCTTTCCTTCAGACTTGGGTAAACGTGTGATAAAATCCATTGAAACCTCCTCCCAACATTGGCTGGGAATGGATAAGGGTTGTAATAGTCCTGGGGTCTTAATCGTTTCAACTTTATTTTGTTGGTAAAACAAACATTTTGCCACAAACTTTTGAATATCTGATTTAAGGCCATCCCAAAAAAAATCCTTCTTCACCCTCTGGTAGGTTTTAAGAAATCATAAATGCCCTCCTAAGGGAGAGGTGTGCAATTCCCTAAGAATCTTTTGTTTGACTTGGGAATTCTTACATAGGTATAACCGATCCTTGTACCATAACGAATCATTTTTCTAGCTAAATTTATCAGATGAACTCGGATCTTGTTGTATATTTTGAATGAGTGCCCACACTTCCTCGTCATTCTTCCATTCATCCCTTGCTTCGTTTATCCAATATGGTTGGATAATAGAAATGGCGAAAAGAAATTCTTCCACATCCTCATCCTTTCTTGAGAGTGCATCTACCACAACATTTTGCTTCCCCTTTTTGTAGATGATTTCAAAGTCATAGCCCAACATCTTTGTGACTGATTTTTGTTGTTATTCTAAAGATAATATTTGTTCCAAAAAGTATTTAAGACTATGATGATTTGTTTTTACCTTGAAGTGTCTTCCCATTAGGTAGGGTCGCCATTTCTTAAGTGCATGTAGTGTTGCCAGCATTTTCTTCTCATAAATAGCTTTGTGTAAATACTTTCCTTTGATTGGATGACTTTCGAATGCAATGGGTAATTGTTATTGCATTAAAATAGCACCAATTCCATTTCCTGAGGCATCACATTCCATGATAAAGGTTTTTGTGAAGTTCGGTGTAGCTAAGACTGGTTCTTGGCACATTGCCTCTTTAAGATGTTTAAAGGCCTTCGTTGCTTCTAGAGTCCACGAGAATGCATCTTTCTTCAGTAATGTTGTTAGAGGTGCTGCTATTCTCCCATAATTCTTAACAAACTTGCGATAATACCTTGTCAACCCAAGAAATCTTTGTAGATGCTTTATGGATGTGGGGATTTTCCATTCCTTAATGGTTTTAATTTTTCTAGGGTCTACCTTAACACCTTCATGAGATACAGTATGCCCCAGATATTCCACCTCTTGTACTCCAAAGAAACATTTGGACATATTTGCATATAATTGCTTCTCCTCCAATATTTTGAGCACCATGTGAACATGTTGGACATGATCCTTCTAATACTTGCTATAGATTAGTATGTAATCAAAAAATACTAACACAAATTTTCTAAGGAAGGGTTTGAAAATGGAATTCATCAAACCTTGAAATGTAGAAGGTGCATTAGTAAGGCCAAAACGCATGACAAAAAATTCATAATGACCCTCATGAGTTCTAAATGTTGTTTTTGTAATGTCCTCAGTCTTCATTCTAATTTGATGATATCCTGAATGAAGATCCAACTTGGTGAACTAAATCGATCCATGCAATTCATCCAATAATTCACCAATGATAGGAATTGGAAATTTATCTTTAATAGTGAGCTTGTTGCTCTCCCTA
The DNA here is from genome assembly GCA_000404065.3 of Pinus taeda. Taxonomy (NCBI): domain Eukaryota; kingdom Viridiplantae; phylum Streptophyta; class Pinopsida; order Pinales; family Pinaceae; genus Pinus; species Pinus taeda. The sequence goes on along the minus strand of APFE030585883.1, from coordinate 7,120 downwards.
TAATCTAGACACATGAGCCATAATCCATCCTTCTTGTGAACCAATAATACTAGAGCATAGAAAGAACTTTGACTAGGTCGAATTATACCAGCCTCTAGAATTTTTGCAACCATACGTTAAATTTCACTCTTTTGGACATAGGGATATTTGTAAAGCCTGATGTTTGGAGGAACACTTCCTGGAATCAAATTGATAGCATGATCATGATTACAAATAGGTGGGAGGCCTTTGGGAGTCTCAAATACCTTGGAATGATTGTCAAGACTTTTTGGAGATCTGGAGAAATGGATGATTTCGACGTGGGAACCTCTAGTCAACGTAATTGTGCAATTATGCCTCATTGTTCTTTCTTTAAAATCTTTGTGATTCCATTAGAGCTGATTATATTTCTTGGTTTCCCTGTGATACCCCTTAATTCAATTTCCTCTCCTTCTGAAGAGAATTTCATGAAAAGTTCTTGAAAATTAAAAGCTATTGTACCCAAGGATTGTAGCCATTCGACTCCTAATACAAAATAAACACCACCCATTGGAATGGAAAGCATTTGGATATTCATTACATATTCTCCAATGGATAGCTTTATATTATGGCACTTTCTTGAGCAATTTATGGTTCCTCCACTTGCAACCATCACTTGACACTCTAGTTCTAGAGATAGGAAGCAATTCAATTCTTTGGCTATCTTATAATGAATAAAATTATGGGTACTTCCCGAATCAATCAACACTATTACCTTTTTCTTCTTGATATGCCCTTCTATCCTTATAGTTTGAGGAGTGGTAATTTGAGCCAATGCATTACAAGATATGGTCAGATTCATTTATTATTTTTCTAGGGTTTTTTTCTTGGTGTATATCCTCTTCTTTTCACATTTCTTGTTCCTTTTCTTCCTCCTCTTCACACTCTATGTAAAATAATTTCTTCTTGGCACACTTATGATCTTTAGTGTATTTTCTATCACAATAGTAAAAAATCCCTTTTTCTCTCTTTTCTTCCAATTCTTGTGGTGTCAACCTTGTAGGTTGTGGATGGCTAGGGGCAACAACACTTCCATCTTTATGATTGTGATTGGTAGGCTTCCTTATTGTCATAATTTTGCTTTCCATTTTTCTTGCCAGCCTGAATGCCTTCTCTAATGGATCTGGTTCCCAAAGGCGAACCTCATGTTGGATGTTATCTTTTAAAGTACCTATGAACATATCAATCCTATGCTCCTCTGGAATATCTTTTACCCTTATATCTGATTTTTGGAAGTGCTCAATGTGCTCCATCATTGAACCCTTTTGTTTGAGATTCATCAGTTGGCTGTTGTTTTTTGTATCCTCGTAATGTGCTATCATTTCATCCATAAAAATAGCCCAAGTGACAATTTGTTTATGATAGCAAATCCATCGATACCATAGAAACTGATTTGGTTCCAAATATAAAGTTGTAATGTGTACCTTTTGTGTGTTTCGCACATTATGGAGATCGAAAAATTGCTCTATCTGTAGTATCCATGTTCTGGGGTCCTTGCCATCAAACTTCCTCATATCAATCTTTGGAACATGGTGGTTCTTCATTACAATGTTAGAGTCTATGAAATCATGATTCACATTTATTTTGTTCTCATTATGAGTTTCCTTTACCACCCTTTCACCATTAGTAAGCATTTATTGTAGAAACTTGGTCAAATCTGTCTTCAAATATTTCATGCATGTCTTCAAATCTGTCTTCAAATATTCCATCTTAGTTTCCACACTATCCATATTAGCTTCCAAGTCATTCATCTTAGCTTATACGCCTTTCTCTAAACCATCAATATTATTTTATGTTACCTTTTGTACGAGTGAAATTTGTTGCACTTGGTTTCGTAATATTGATATATCATGTTGCATTTCTTCCTCTTCTTCATGAGTCATGCTAGAGCTTTCAGGATGCTTACTAGGTGTTTCCATTTTCTTTATTTGGGGCATCAATTACTGATAATAATGCTTCACTATGCCCTTTGAATTCCTTCAAACTAATTTTTCAAACCAAGCTTATTCAAAAGTTAAAAAAAAAATAGACACCTTTTTTTCACTTTCTAGGAGATCGATATTAAATTTGATGTACCTCTGTAATTTTGGATCTCCCATTTCTAAAATTGTGACCTACATTAGCCCTTTGTGTCCTCTTTCCAATGCCACTAGTTTGATTGAAATTGGATTCTCCAAGGAAACATTATGCCAAATCTCCCACGGTGACCTGATTATATACCGTTTCAAAAGAGCGAACTTGTACAAAGTGCCATGTGTCACTGTTTTGACCTCTGGATCTCAAAAATATGTAGGGTTTACTACAGTCTATCCTCTTTCTGTAACTACTTATGAAATGTCAATTCGATGCTTATAGAGAAAGTTACGACAATTTCTCCAAGGTGACTTGTTTGGAATGTAATTTGGGGGTTTTCAAAAACCCTAACTTCCTCTAACTATATCTCCTCAAATTTAGCGCGATAGGACCTAAACTTTAGAGTCGAGGTTCTGACCAATTTCTTCTCAAATGGGTTTTTGTTTTAGCTTCTGAAAATTTGTAGAGAAAGAGTTATAGTTGAAATCCCATGATGCACTGTTTTAGCTTAAATTTTGGAACTTGCGAAAACCCTAACTTCCTCCAATTGTATCTCTGAAAATATAGAGAAACAAGCTCTACAATTCGGACCCAAGGTTTGGCATGATCTTGTCTCAAATGGGTTTTTTTTTCCTCAGAAATGTCACAGAAACAAATTTATAACAAAAATTCGACAATGACCTTTTTGGAGCAGTGAAACCCTAGAATCCAAAGCTCTGATACCAAATGTTATGAAACCAGCTCACAAAACGATAGAAAAGATAGATTAATACCTTAGAATTTAGCCTCTTCGAGGGGGCAACCTCCTCTACATTACACAAATGAACAATTCTTAGATGATTCAAATGAAAAAACCTCCTTTCTATATATAGGAGTCTAAGGGGACACTATTAACCAAGTCGACCTAACAATAATAATATAAAGGCACAAAAATAACAATAGTGGGATTCTATGGGGCACAATAATAACGATATGGGGACAATAGGGGCACAACAATAACAATAATGGATACAATGACAATAGTAATGGGGGAATCACTAGTATTATAGGGACCTAACGACTTCATCATTGAATCCTCCTAGTTCACATACAATTAACGAAGATTCCTATGGTTTCACCAGGAGGAATCTTTCATGTTAAAATATTTTCATATTTATCTAGAATATCAAAAAAAAAAAAAACAAATCGTGCAAAAATCTAGATTGAGTGTAATTTTTGATTTAAAGCAAAAAATGGCAAAAATATGCCAATTTTTCCACACAACTCTGGAATTGGAATTCCCTATGTATGCAACAAAACAAGCTAACTTTAGTGCATCACATCATAGATACCCATTAGCTAACACAATTTCAATAATTTATAACATTCCCCATGATTTAAAGGAAAACCCTCCCTTTCCTCTCTCAGCAGTAATTTAGTACCAAATTTAGTAATGAAACAAAAAGTTGTGTCAAAAAATAGAACTGCAATTGAATAAGAGTCATGAGATTTATATAGTTTAAAATTATCTTTCCTGAAGAAATCTGGTATTCAACAGTACTTCTTTGGCAGTTAAATCTTTTAATAGAAACCCTCCCTTAATATTGTTGTATGCATCTCTCAAAAACATTATAAACCTTGAATGTGAATGTTGAATGGACATCAGTGTCAATCTTTGAATTTATTACAAAAATATTTGGGAAAGTGTAGCATGGGGATTTAAAAAAGGATGGCTTCAACAACAATTCAGACTGTTTTATCCACCATAGAATAATGCCTACATATTATTGCAAACTGATAGTAATAGTAGATCGAGCACCATGGAACTTGTGGTCAAAGTGTTAACTGCTAATAACATTGCTTTGATCTGACATGACAGGAAAGATCCTGCACCATGGAACTCGCTGGAAGAGTTTAAGAAGTTCATAAAATGGAGCGACTAGAAATCGTAGACAGATGTCGCCAAAGTGCAGCTAGACTTACTGGACAGAGGTAACATACTTGTAAAAATGGTAGATGAAATGGTCAGGTGTACTGATTGAAAGAAAGGCCTATCGACCTAATAACTCAAGGGAGTTACCTGAATGTCACACCCTACAACATGATCCACACAGATTGTGGAGTCCATTCAATTTATTGCTACAATGCCATATTATCAGTGCAAGAATTAATATGATTAGGAAAGGACCAATAATATTAATCATCCAAAAAACCCGCTAACAACCTTATTTCCATATTGCTAACATACTATGTGTTACACTGCAGGTGAATAAAATTTTCCTAATCACCCAATATATTGATTTAAATTCCACATTTTACATAATAATTGCAATCTGAATTTCAACCCATTTACAATGAAGTATCTATACAAAAAAATATCGAACATTGTCCATCCAGACATTAATATAAAATGCCCATTTCACATAATAATTGAAAGTAAGAAAATCATTGGCCGAAAGTGGAAGAGTTTCCAAGGAGACAATGGAAAACCTTCTTAAGTAACCCTAGTGTTCACCTTTATTAAAAGAATCTGTAACATTTTAAGTCTCACCGAAAAGAATATTAAAATATATTATTAATTTGACAACATAAAGTATCATTACAAATTGCACTAATAAAATTTGTAGAAAAGATCTAACTCAAAGCGAGAAAAAGTGGATATCAACTTGGAATATTAAATCAATGTCTCAAAATCAATGCATCATAAATCAAGAACATCTCAAGAGAACCAATACTGCCAAAATAAACCATAAAGTAATGATATTAACAAGTGGATCTATAGTCAAAGGATGTATTCATTATCATTCAGTGGCCTCGAAAGGTAACTAGGTCCTCTCAAGCTCGCAAAGAGTCATATATATTGCAAATGAACAAAATTTGTTGAAGTATTCATGGAATATTAGTGAAACAAGCAATAATATGGAAAAAATATCATCTCTTCTGAAATGAGTGCCATTATTGAGCAATATTACTTCAAAAAACATTGCAATGTTGTGGACTCCTCAAATTATAATATGCCATCTCACCAGTTTCTCTTAAGCTTCGAGTATCCAAATTGAAATAAATATGAGTAGAGTGAAAGCTATTGTTCAAGCAATTTGATAGTTGGGAGGCCAATCACATCCTCAAAATGAATGATACATATACTCAAATGACCAGTCAAGTAATTGAAGACACCCATTAATTGAACTATAATTGGATTTGATAATAAAAATTAAGAAAACTAAAATGAAATATTGCATTGGCCCTAACTTCCCAACAAACCACCCAATGATAGTTAGAAAATGGCCTCCAAGTTTTATAAATATATAGAGATTACATAAAGGAGGAGCATAGAGAGAAGATAATATGGAGTCAAAGATAGAGAATGGGTAGAGAATGATGGTTCCTATCACATGAGGATGCAAACCAAAAGAATGATCTTTCTACCAAAACTAGGGTACATTACAAAATGTTTCATCTATACTTAACATATTTAAGATCCTTTTATTATTCTTCTCTCAATTTATACTCGAGAGACAATCAAACCTATAAATTCCCTGTCTACTTATATGATGGGCCCAAAAGGGATACAGTTATCCTTTCCTCCAACCTCAAATAAGGCATCTCACCAAATCACAACTTTCGCTACTCACATCCATGTTCCATCTAAACAAGTCGACTATCGTCCAAATACTTTTGAAAATAAACAACAAGAGACATAGAACATATGGGAAGGAAAAAGGCTACCAACACGTTGCAAACATGCTACACTAGAGAAAATTGATGTTGTAGTAGCCCCTACAAGGGATTTCCCCTCCAAATGACATCATAGCAAGGATACACTTCGAAGTTCTAAGTAGCCAAATCAATCAAACCAAGCGCTCTCTCATTCTTAGGCAATCAACCCTCTCTCCACCATACTTTGACCGCAAATAGGAAAGTAAAAATCTATTCTAAAGACCAGCATTGTGCTTAGCTAGGAAAACTAATGTGAAATATAATACATCCTCTCGGCCACTCTTAATTACTAGAAAATTAGATCCTTATGTTGTTGGACATGACACTTAGCTTGAAACTGTTGCAAACACCAATCCGACATACAAACAGTGGAAAGACTCACTCCAAATAAATCCAAGTTGCAAGAACTTATTTCCTATACCCCTTTGATATAATGGCAGCTCCATGCATGACAAGATTCAATTAACATTTGTTATTCACCTTTATTTTAGATAGGGAAAATTTTAAGAACCCCCCCTAAATTTACATGTATAATAAATGGGCGAATCTCCATGGTATATAGGAAAAATGGAAGGTGATTTTATCAATAATATGATATGTATATATAATTTTTTGGCGAATCTCTCACCAGGCATGGCGAATATTTTACTCATTTATAAAATCTTGTGTTTATTGAATACACAAATGAAATCATTGCATTTCTTTAAAATATCTTTTGAAATCAAAATTACCGAAATTACATATCCATAATCTAATGGGTGTAAGATAAAATTCACCCGTGCCATTCACAGGAAGCATGAGAAAAAACCTAATACTATATATAAAACCAAGAAAAATTCAAATTCATCACTTCTATGTTCCTGTTTGCAATTAGAAAAATTACCCAAATTACAATCTGTTTACTCCACTTCTAGGCGTAACCACCCTGCCAATACACAAGTATGTTCCCGTTTGCAATTAGAAAAATTACCCAAATTACAATCTGTTTACTCAGCATATGTTGGAAATTTATAGAAGGATGACTAGTGCAATCAATCCATTCCTTTTAGCCCTGGATTTGTTTCAGTTTAAAACAGAAGTATACAAATATACTTGTCCAATGTCTATGCTTTAACCATTCAACTTAAGATGTTTTTACAATATAATTTCCTAAGTCTATTTAATATCTTCATTATCATAAAAACCAACCTATATCCATCTTAACTCCACATCTACCACTCTTAGGGGGAATGAAATCTATTTATCCCTCTGAGCACTTGGTAGACCCAGAATTAAGATGTATCTAAGATAGAATTTCCCCTTTAAATAGTCTATGCTCACATGAATACCA
>APFE030585882.1:286238-302796 GCA_000404065.3 Pinus taeda | reverse complement strand
TGATATTACCGGGGCCCACCACCTTCGTTCGGCATTCCGAGGATTCATCCACTTGGCTAACTTCAGGGCATGGCTCTGATACCACTTGTAAGGACTCTGGACACCACATCCACAATGGTATGATATTGTCCACTTTGGGCCTAAGCCCTCATGGATTTGCTTTTGGACTTACCCCATAAGGCCTCATACCAATGGAGATATTTGTCCATCCTTATATATCCATGATCCTCCCCACTTCTAGTCAATGTGGGACTTTAGTCGTATACCCAACAATTACATTCACACCGCACCATGCTAGAGAAGGGACTCAAATTTGCGCTACAAAGACATATTCTAGCAATGGCATTTAGGTCACCTCTTACCAAGAATCTATTATAAAGGTAATTACCCAAGAATACAACCTAAATGATCACATGAATCCTAAATGAGATGACCACTTACATAGGAACTAAAAAGAGAAGAAGGAAAAAATATAAGGATGGATTAGAGCCTTATAAGGGGCTCTTCCTTTCAAACTCTAGGCTTCTAAAAATCCAAAGATCAATGGTGGCCAAAATTTTGGTGAAAATACTATGAAATTTCTAGAAGGGGCTACCTCTTCAGACATAATACCCACATTTACAGCCACACTTGAAATACTTACAACACATAATAACTTGCATGCTACTAGGAGTTATGGAGGAGTTGTGGTTGACGTATCAAATTAGTGCTTCATTGATGTAAGGAGAGAGAACTTTACCTTGTGCCATACATATGCCTTTCAATAGTTTATAACTTCGAAATTTTAAGGAGGGTATGATGGAATAATCCCCCATTTGCATTGCATTTCTAACACAATGTCATTGTGCTTTGGTTAGCTTCATGGTTTTCTTGCTCATTTAGATGATGGACAACATGAATATATATATATATATATATATATATATTTCTTTCTTCTTTTTTTCAAATTCTTTTATCTTTTGTTTGAGTCTTCTAACAATGCAAGTAATCAAATAGCTAAAAAACATACATCTCCTTCGCGTTGTTTGCATAACTATCATAGATTCCCCCCATTATAGTGTCTCAACTCTATATTGGTCACTTTGATCCCCCATGTGAACTTAGTTTGTAGGTTACCTTTGGAGTCAAAGATGATCCTCCCTACTCTTGTTGTCCTTATTAATTGCCACTATTGTAAATTTAGTCGTGCCAACTGTGGGCAACGACAATATGCTCTTAACAGTAATCATAAAAATAGATATTTATAGTGGTTAATTATTATTGATAACTTATTGACATACATCATTTACTCTCTCTCTCTCTCTCTCTCTCTCTCTTCCCAATATTTGCTATAGATTAATATTTCATCAAAAAATAATAACAAAAAATTTCTAAGGAAGGGTTTGAAAAAAAATCATCAAGCTTTGAAATGTTGAAGGTGCATTGGTGAGTCCAAATGACATAACCAAAAACTCATAATGACCTTCGTGTGTTCTAAATTCTATTTTGGGAATGTTTTATTGCCTCATTATGATCTGATGATATCCTGGTTGAAATTCCAACTTAGTAAACAAAAATTATCCATGAAAGTCATCTAATAATTCATCAATGACAGAGCCCCCTAAGGGCAGCTTAATTGGCGATGGCAATGAAGATGAAGTATTATGTTCAGAGACATTACGGGTTTGGATCCCTCAAGTTTACTAGTGGGTCACATGCTAGGGGCAATGTGGTTCACCTAGAGGTTATGGTGGTAATGGTTGAAATCAACCTCGTTTCACACGAGTACGAGACTAGCTCAGTTGTTGATTCCTCTAGTTACAAAAATTCAAATGAAAATAATCAATGACATGAATAGAAAAAATATCTTTGATGATAATTTTGTTAAGTTGTCTATAATATAGACACATATGCCATAAACCATATTTTTTTGCAAGTATCACACTTGTCAATAGAAATAGCTTTGTCTAGGTTTAATGACATTATCCTCTAACATTTCTTGAATTAGATGCCCAATCTCACTCTTTTTTGCATGTGTATACTTAAGGCCTAATGTTAGGTGGTACACCTCCAAATTTCAATTGATTAGAATGGTCATGATCTCAAGCAGGTGGAAGACCCTTAAGAATCTCTCCAAATACCTTGGAATGATTGTTGATAACTTTTGAAGATATATTATAGTAGAGGATATAGGTTTTTAGTATCTAATGGGGATTGTATGGTTACATAATGACATCCCTTTTTGAGTAATTTTTTTGTGTTGTTAGAGCTTATCATTGTAGAGCATTTCCCTTGGATACATTTAATTTCAATTTCCTTGCCTTCTAAGGAAAATCTCATGAAAATATCTTGAAAATTAAGGGCCACTGGTCCTAATAATTGTACCCATTATACCCCTGGTATAACATCGACATTATGCATTTGGATTGAAATCATGGGACTATCCAATAAATAGTCCTTCATATTTAGCTTAATACCATGGCACAATTATGGTACTTCCATCTGCAATCATAATTTGAATTTTTAGTGATGGAAATACAAAGCAATTTGGGAGTTTGTTAATTTGTAATTTATGAAGTTATAGGTATTGCCTGAATTAATTAGCACTATTACCTTTTTACTTTTTGATATATCCTTTTATCTTCAACTTGGTTGTGGAGCATTGATGCCAACTAATACATGACAAGATATTGTGGAGTAATCTATTCTAGCTCTATATTTATTGATGGTTTCAATGCTTGATTTTTTCCTCTTCAAGGTTTATGTAGAATAACTTCTTCTCACTACATTTATGCCCTTTATTATACTTGTCACAATTGAAGCATAGTCAATTTTCTCTTATTTTCAACCATTTGTTGAGGTTCCAACCTTGTTGGTTGTGTAAGGTTATGAAAGGGGGCATGATGTTCTCTATAGTTGTTAGTGACCACTCTTCTAGTAGCCATATTTTTACTTTCAACTTTCCTTGCTAGAATGAAAGCATGCTCTACTGATTTAGGTTCAAAGAGATGTACCTCATGTTGGATGCTTTCCTTTAAAGTTCCCATAAAGATGTATAAAAAATTATCCTTAGAAATTTTCTTTGCCAAAGTTTTACCAATTGAATAATGAATGCGTTGCTCTTAATATCCCCATAATGTTATATCAATTCCTTTGTAACGATGGACAAAGATACAATAGAATCATTTTTCCTTTCACAAATCCATTGATACCACATGAATTAATTTTATTCTAAATTCAAGGATGCAATATTTACCTTTTGTAAGGTTGTCACTTGTTGTATATCAAAGTATTACTCCATTTGGAATGTTTGTGTTATAGGATCTTCTCCATCAAGCTTACACATATCGATTTTTGGAATGAAGTGTTCCTTGGTGTCACATTGAATCCTCGATGATGTGGACCTTGAGGTGATAAAAAATAATGGTTTTGGAGCTCAACCTTTATTTCCTTCATATTTTGTTGATTTCCTTAAGCCTTGATATCTCCTTCAGGATGTTTATCCTCTAGGGTATGTAAGGGGAGGGTAGACATTGAATTTTTCAAATCTTCCATCTTTTCTTCCATATTCTTTTCCATGTCATCAATTTTGTTTTCCAATTTATTTTCCACCTCTTCAATATAGTGAGGAATTTCTTCTCTTTCTTCTTAATTCATGGAAGAACTCTTTGGGGGTTTAGTTGGTGAAGTATATTTTTAAGCACTCTTAGGAGCCATGTAAGAAAATAAAATTTCTCCTCTTTTTCTCTTTATCACAATTTGACTTTAACCTTAGTCAAATTGAGTAAATCAAATTTCTACATCAGTAGGACAACTTGGAGGTAGTTAGCTAGTGTGACATGGCTCTTGTCACTTAGTTAGCTCAATAAATTCAAGTTAGGGGCTAGGAGCTTAGTTATGCATGCATTGATTGCTAAATTTTAGCAATGTAGTTCAGTTATTTTCAGTTGTATTCAGTTCACTAATCTCTAACTATTGATAGAGTCAATTGAAGGTCGGTTGTGCAGTGGGACAATAGTCTAACTAAGAGATTTGTTAGTTAATTGATCAATCAACCCAAAGCAGCTAACGAATGCATGGAATTCGAATTCCTCATCTAAAGTGGAGATGACAAGGCAATGTAATATGAGTTGTATACTACTTGAGTGTACAATTGTTGCATGGAGTTAGGAGATCCATCCTTGGGAATTGCACAAGCAAATAGGAGGAAATTTCTATCTTCTATGAGCTAATTTCCTAAGGAATTGCACAAGGAAATAAGAGGCTGGAGGAGAAAATAATTGGCTAAGTGTTGGCCAGAGTTTCTCATTCAGCAGAGAGAATAGTTATTCTTTTGCAGGTTGTACTCAGAGTTGGAACAAGTAATTGTAGTAATTTCTTTATTCAATTGATTAATGCAAAGAGGCTTGAGGGGTTTTTACTAGTTGGGTTCCCCTAGAAATCACTATGTACTTGTGGTTTTGCTTGTTGCATGTCTATGCATGTTGTTCTAAATTATGATTTATATTCTTTAGATTCGTAGAGTAAAATTGTGTCTCTTGTTTTCAGTTCAAAATCTTAAGCAGTTGCAATTTCTATCAAATTTCTACATGCTATCAGAGCCCTAAAATCACATTAGAACCATTATTTCGAACTTGTCCCTTAGGAATTTCAAATTTGTTGCTTCAGTGCAGTAGATTTTTTCAGGATCGGGAGAATATCTTTCAACGGACTAAGATTGGAGTATGCCCTAGAGGGTAGCTCGAATTTCATGGCCTGGAAATATCAAATGGAAGTAGTGTTTGATGATAATGGTGTGTTAGAATATGTTAAAACATATATTGCAAAACCTCCATAGTCGGATGCACAACAGTTAACCATATGGTCTCAAATCTCCATGGAAAAGAGACACGATTTTCTAATTTGAAGACACTTACTGAGTCGTTCAAAAATGGTAGTGACCATTGAAAATTGGCCCTAAAAGAGAAACTTCGAAACATTAGGATGTAGAAGAATTATACTATTCCATAATATCTCTCCAAATTTACACAAGTTAGAGATGAAATTGGAGGGGTTGGGGTGAATGTTGTAGAAGATTACTTGGTGAAAGGAAGAACAGAAGCATAGTGGGAGGAGCAAGATCCATGTTGCATGATCAGGGGTTGCCATTACATCTATGGGCAGAAGCATGCAACATCGTAGTCTACTTGCAAAACCAGAGTCCCCATTGAATACTTGGCATGATCACATGGGAGGAAGCTTTCTTTGGGAGAAAGCATGATGTGTCTCATTTCGGAATTTTTGGAGCTTAAGTTTATTTTCATGTCTCCAAGGATTCGAGGAAGAAACTTGAGCCTACAACAATGTTGGGAGTTTTTGTAGGATACAATGAAACTCCACACAATTACCGGGTGTATTTACCTTAACTAAGGATGACAATTGTGAGGAGATATGTCAAGTTTGATGAGGACAATGCTATGATATGCTCTCTAGAACGAGAGTTGAGTATCCCACCAGAGCAATAGTTTATAGCTCCAAATGAGGAGCCTCAAGATAATCTTTAGGAGATTGTTGAGCAGCCACATGCAGTGAAGCAGATAGGAGGTAGACTGGAGGCACCCACTCAACTATAATCTTTCAGAGAGGGAAGAAAGAGAACCAAAGAATCTGATAAATTGTTTCATGATGCTAGGGAGAATGTGGGAGCCCCTACATCACAATGTAGATAGAGGAGGTCACCTGATAGGTACACTAGTTACATGGCCCTCATGACATAGCTCATTGAGATAAGGCCCTCTTCAATTGAGGAAGCAGTTTCTCAGCCTATTTGGGTTGATGCCAGTGTGGAAGAATACAAATCCATCATGAAGAACAATGTATGGGAGTTGGTGCTGAGACTAGAAGGGAAATCAATGCTTGGTTCCATATGGATATACAAAGTGAAGCATGCAACTTATGGGAGCATCAATAAGTACAAGGCTAGATTTGTGGCCTAAGGATTCTCTGAGGTAGAGAGAGTGTACTATGAGGAAAATTTTGCACCAATTGCAAGATATTCCTCAATTAGATCCATTCTAGCATTGGTTGTGCAGATGGGGTGGGAAATCCACTAGATGGATGCGAAGATCGTCTTTCTCAACGGTGTTGTTGAGGATGAAATTTACATAGAGTAGCTAGAAGGATTTGAGACATATGATCGGGAGTCACATGTGTGCAGACTCAGGAGAGCATTATATGGTCTCAAATAGGCGCCCCAAGCACGGTATACTCGGATCGGCAATTATCTCAGTGGATTGGGCTTCACCAAAAGTGAAACAGATGTGAACCTCTATCACATTCTAGTAGATGGTAAGTTGCTTATTCTTGTTTTGTATGTTGATGATTTAATATTTGCAGGTGATGAGCAATTGATCTACTCTTGTAAAGAGGATCTTACAAGGGAATTTGAGATGAAAGACATGGGCTTAATGCATTACTTCCTCGAGCTAGAAGTATGGCAAGCTGATGGTGAATTGTTTGTGTCTCAGGGGAAGTATGCCTATGAAATACTTTAAATATTTTACATGGAGAATCGTACGCCCATGGACACACCTCTAGCTACAAACTCGAGGAAGGAGAATTCCACTTCAGGTGAAGAGGTTGACACTACCATTTACAGGCAACTTGTGGGGTCTTTGATGTATCTTGTGAACACAAGACCCTACATGTGCTATGCAGTAAACCAGTTGAGTCAAGCTATGGTGAGGCCTACCAAGTTGTATTGGAAGGTAGAAAAGCATGTGTTACGGTACCTCAAAGACACTACCAAGTATGGATTATGGTATAGGCGGATAGAGGGAGTGAATCTCCAAGACTTCACCAATGCAGATTGGGCAGGGAGTCCACCAGACAAGAAAAGTACTTCAGGTGTTATCTTCAGTGTTGGGTCCACGGTTATTTCCAGGTACAACAAGAAGTAGAGGTTTGTGGCGCTCAACTCAGTAGAGGTTGAATACATGGTTATAAGTCAAGAAACATGTGAGGCCATATGGATGAGGAAAATACTTATGGGTCTTTTCAGTCAGGAGATGGATCCAACAATGATCTGTTGTGATAATGAAAGTTGCATTAAGCTCTCTAAGAATTCAATATTTCATGAGAGGTCTAGGCACATTGATATTCAGTATCATCATTTGTGGGACTGTGTAGAGGAGAATTATGTTGCTACAATAATTCCAACTAAGAAGCATGATGTTCACATCTTCACAAAGGCATTCTCAAGAGGTAAATTTGAATTCCACAAGTGCAGGATAGGGGTGGTGAAAAATCCCTTTCTTGCTAAGAGAGAGTGCTAAAAAATGTAGCAAGAAAGGCTCAATTTGAATTTAGCCTTAGTCAAATTAAGTAAATCAAAATTTCACATTAGCAGGACAACTTGGAGGTAATTAACTATTGTGACATGGCCCTTGTCACTTAATTCGCTCAGTAAATTCGATTTAGGGGCTTGGAGTTAAGTTTTTTGTTTGTTTGTTTATTTGTTTGTTTATTTGTTTGTTTGTTTGTTTATTTGTTTATTTTTTATTTTTTTGTCCAAAAACTAGTAACAGAAAAAAACCCAGACGGTGTACAATGTTGGTACATAGACCATAAAATATAGTTCAAAATGGATCTCCTGTACAATAGAAGACATCCATATTTACATGCAACTATACACTGTTATATACATAGCATAAACAAAAAGTTCAAAAATCATGAAACTGTGAAATTAGAGGTTGTCGCCCCTCTGTATAGCCCCATCTATATAAGGCCTGTGAAAATATTGGTATGTCTATGCTGGTGTATATTCGGCGATCATCCACTCTCCTAGAGGATGATGCGTCACTTCTTTCGATAGCCTGTCAGCAATTTCATTTATTTCCTTGTAGATGTGAGAAACAGATATCTGGTTAAAGAATGTTTTGAAAAAAACAATTTCTTCCAAAATATTTCTCAAAGAGTATGCAGAACAAACAACTGTGTTATTAAACCAATCAATCACATTCTTTGAATCTCCATATATTTGTAAATTTTGGCATTGTTTCATAATAGCAAAGTATAAAAGATGGCGAAGCAATATCAGTTCAACATGATTATTTGCACCTGGTCCCAGTCCCATACTAATGTGAAAGTAATGTGTTTCAGATAGGTAAAAACAAATGCCACCCCCACAGCCATGCTGTTGGGCAGCTCCATCAAAATAAGCCCACGGAATTGTTCTGTTTATTTGTTCCTGTCAAATGTTTCTAGGTCTCTCCTGGCTGTTATCATTTGGAATTTCTGCATAAGCAGCATAGATATGAGGAGGGAGAAGGTTTAATTAACCAGTCGATCTTCAAAGATAATGGTATTCCTCTTGATCCATATGTGTCAAGAAACAAGAAGTGGGAGATTCCTAGGTTTGTCCGCTGTCGAGGTACTCCACCAATATTCCCAAGTTGTACTGATATCTGCCCCCTGCCAGTTCAAATTCAATTTAAGTGATTAAATGACCTGTGACCAGATGCACTTGGTGGTAGGGCAAGTAAGGAAGAGATGTTGGGTCGTTTCTTCTTCTTGGAGGCAAAGAACACACCTGGTAGGACCCAAAAAAGCCCTTTTTTTTAAATAGGATCCAGTGGGGATCTTATTTTCTAAAATGTTCCACATCAGCAATCTAGTACGTAGAGGTGCTTTTAATTTCCATAAAGTATCCCACCAGCTTCTCAAGACCTCAGGTTTTCTATTTGCAATGATTTTATCATAGCCCTGTTTCGGTGTGTATTGTCCAGATTTTGAGTGTGCCCAAATAAGTTCATCCTCTGCATTCCTTAATCTGACATGTGTTTCTGTGAGTGCCTGTATATAGCTTTGCCATGTTCTACTCCATTCATTTGGGATATGCCAATTTTTTTCAGTTAACAAATCTTGCGAATGAAAAGAAGTATTCTGTTGATCCCCAATCTGTGCAAGAAACTTTATACCTCTACTGTTAAGATGATGTATTAATCCATCTGGTAATTGATGGGAGTTACCACAGCCCGGCCATGGGTCAATACCAATTCGGACAGAGGCTCCATTTCCAATTTTCCATAGCAAACCATCTTTGATAATGGGCATAGAATTGAGTATGGCCCTCCATATCACCGAAATGCCCTTCCTGTTCCAAGATGGGCTTCTGATCTAGTTAGTGATGGTCGACGGCCAGATGTATTTGTGAAGTATAACCTCCGCCCAAAGGCTATTTTGTTTCAGTAGGAGCTAGCCCTGTTTGGTTGCCAAGGCTTGTGCAAAAGTCGGGAGTAATTTTAGTCCCCATCCTCCCCACTTCTTTGGAGTAGCAATTTTGGTCCATTTTACCTAGGCAAAAGGCTTTCCCTATTTCTTGCCATTCCAGAGGAATTTGCAACAAATTTGTTGAATTCTATGGAGGATCCCTCTTGGTATCTAGGCAAGTGACATCCAGTATACCGGGGTGGCTTCGAGGACAGATTTTATGAGGATAAGTCTACCAGCCCTAGAGAGGAACCTGTGACACCAACAGCTGATTCTCTTTTCCACTTTTGTGATGAGCCAGGTCCAATTAACAATCATGTACCCATCTGGTTTAAGTCTGAAGCCCAGATATTTGAGTCCCCCCATCAGGTCGGTTTCTTAGAAGGGAAATTTTTGTATGGCTAGCTGAGATTCCTGTAGAGTACAATCCGATAGGGATATGGTGAATTTTTCTTGGTTTATCTCCATTCTCGTTGCTCTACAGAATAGGTTCAGAATCTCATTCAGTGAGGTAGTGTCTCAGACACTCCCATTCAAGAAAATCAATATGTCATCTACAAATAGTAGATGTGTTAGATAGAATTGCTCCATGATTTTTAGACCACGAAATCCCCCACTTCTTTTTTTTGTCGCTATAAGTCTGCTCAATCCTTCCATGACTATTAAGAAAAGAAGTGGTGATAAAGGGCATCCCTGCCTTATCCCTTTATCGATATTGAAGGATGGAGTGGCTGATCCATTCACAAGAATAGCAAAAGAAACAGTAGAGATGCATCCCATGATCCAGTTGATGAGGGCAGGGGGAAAACCCAAATGGGTGAGGATCATTTTGATATAAAGCCAATTCACTTTGTCAAAGGCCTTTTACAGATCTATTTTGAGAGAGATTCCCTTGAGGTTTTTGTGTTTGATGGAGTGTAGGGCTTCCTGGGCCGCACCAATGGCATCCTGAATATGTCGATGGTGGAGGAAAGCGAATTGTTCCTGGGATATGTGTTTAAATAATATAGGCTTAATGTGATTGGCAATAATTTTAGAAATGATTTTGTATAGGCAGTTGCAGAGGGATATAGGCCTGAAGTCATTGAAAGAGGCAGGAGAATTAGTCTTAAGAATCAAAGCTATGAAGGTGAAGTTCATGGGGGGATGGATGTGACCAGTGATTCTACTTTCTTCAATGATGGCCAGTAAATCCTTTCCCAACAACTCCAGGAAAGCCAAGTAGAACTCCACCAGCCAACCGTCCAGCCCTGGACTCTTGTCTTTCTTGAACCACTTTAGAGTTCCTTCCAGTTCCTCCATGGTTACCGGTTGAATCAAATCCTCAACAACATCAGGTTCCACAAACCTTGGAAAATGACCTACCAGGTTAATGATATCCCGGAGGTTGATGATTGTTGGAGCTGTAAATTGTCTTTTGAAACGTGTATTTCCCAACCTGGCTAATTGGGGGTGTGTGGAGGCCCATCCATCTGGCTCACAGGGCAGCTGCCAGATAGTGTTGGTGGCCTTTCTACCGTTAGCGAAATTGTGGAAGAACTTTGTGTTGCCATCTCTCGCTTGTAGCCAGATGGCTCTGCTTTTCAACCTCCACTGTTCTTCTTTGTCAAGTAGCATCTTAATTTTATGTTTGTCCAGATTGTTTAGATGTACTTTAGTATCCTACGATAAGAAACCAAGCCCCTGTTCATCTGTTAGCTGTGCAATCTGTAATTCAATATCAATGAGTTGATGTTCATCTCTCAATTTCTTCCTTTTGGACCATTCCTCTGTCATAATCCTGAGAGTTTTGAGTCTCACACATAAATCCACTGCCATCCTCTGTTCCCTGAGCGAAGGTTGAGATCTCTAGAATTCAGTCACAAGATTGATAAATTCAGGTTCTTGTACGTAACCAGTAAAGAATTTGAAGGGGGGGTGAGGTTTCTTGGTTGGTCCGATAATTTGAAGAAGTATGGGAAGATGATCAGAAATTCCTCCAATGCCTACCCATTGTCTGTACAAGGGTAGGTTTCGGAGAAGATATTCATGGATCAAGAACTGGTCCAATCTCCGACCCAGTGCAGCATCCCCCGTCCGCCTATTATGCCAAGTGGGTACTTTCTTGTTCATGGGAACATCAACTAGCTTGTAGGAGTCCAGTAGTGTACTCATCTGCTCTGATATGGGGTCAATTTGTGCATGATGACCCCAGGATTCTTCCATTCCTAAGGAAAAGTTTAAATCCCCTCCAATAATGGTGGAGTTTGAGACAAGATTATGTTCCAAAAAATTGAGCCAAAATGCCATTCTATTCTGGTTTAGGGCATAAATGTTCATCACTTTTAATAGGAGTCCGAGTTCCCCCACGAAAATGTCCATTCCAATGAAACCCCACCTGCCCCAGGACAAAATGATCTTGACAGCTTTGGGATTAATACCAATTGCAAGACCACCGGATTTGCCATTAGCATCCAAACCCTGAAAAACCCAGCCCAACAGTATAGGTTGGAGGGTTCTTGTAATGTTGTTCGAAGTGCCAAGGGTTTCCTGTAGGAAAAGGATGTCACATTTGGTATCTACAACCAGCCGCTTGAGTGCTAATCTCTTCTTGGGGTTGGCTAGTCCCCTGCAATTGTAGGAGAGCCAAATCATGGGGAAGCAGGAGCAGAGGGCTCAATTGCTCTAAGCACCCTTTCAATGGTGCATTGTTGACCCTCGCGACATTTGCCACCACCAACTTGATGGCTGATTTGATCATGGATGGACGACCTCTAGCAGGTTTATTTTTCTTGGACCGTCCAGGGGAGAGTCCTAATCCCAAAAGTTTTGGTCGAACTCTGGATCGAAGGTTATAGGGATGGGATCCCGACCCAGATAGGGAGGTAGTGCGAGTAAGGGGAGTGGAAGACTCCCTGAGGGAGGTAGGAGTAGTGGAGAAAGTTGGGGGGGGAGGGACAATGGAGCAAGGAATGGAGGGGATAAAGCCCAGAGCGATGGAGGGGGGATGCAAAGATGAATGCAGAGTTGAAAACATAACATCTGAAAAATTGCAGAGGTTATGGGAAAAGACTCATTACCCGGGAGAGAAGGTGCTTCCGTTGCAGATTTGGAGCGAGTTTGAGGAGGTGAGGTCGTAGCTTTTCACCGGATTTTTGCCTTCTTTGAAGCTCCCACCGCCGCCTCCGATGGGGCTTCTCCTTGTTTCAAATCTCCCTTGTTCTGCTCTTCCGAAGGCTAATGTTTTGTCCCCCTCGAGTTTTCCGAAGTCACCGAAGAGAGTAATGGGCAATCCTTATATAGATGACCCACTTTATGGCACCTCCTATAATGAAATGGGACTCCTTCGTAGTCCAGTAGTTGTTTGTGTGAGAAATTCCTTCGGTGTAAAGTGATTTTTCCTACCAGCCCAGCCCTGGTATCAAGATATACTAAAATCCTTGCCATAGTCATAATGCCTATTTTTTCGTAGGACTGATCATGCTCGAGATAGGTTCCCAGTGCATCTCCAATACGTTTGAACACTTATGGGGTTCAAAATTGCATAGGTAAACCGGGAAGTCTGACCCAAATAGGCCTTGCTCCAAGCTGTTCACTCTCTGGATCAAAAAGAGGATCCCATCTCTTCAACAGTACTGGCGCTAGCTCAATATGCCAGAATTGCGACAATCTCCATGCCATGTACTCCACTCTATGAAAGTGGAGAGTGAACCAACCTCTGGCCAAGACCCTTATAGCAGGAAGTTCCTTTAGGAGGGAACCCCAAATCTCCTCAGTCCATTGACGCAATCTTGCCACAGTGTATGTCCGACCTCTAACACGACCAACAAGTACTTTCCTCGCTGTGTCCATAGCATCTGCCATTTGTACGTCTTCGCCAAATGTTAGTTTAATATCAGAGTCCACAACTTTGAGGCGCTGGCCCTTTTTCATCTTGTTCGAGCGCCGACCCGTAGGATAGTCTTTAAGTAAGTTCCTACACAGATCCAAGGTGCTATGCTGGGCCGATTGAGCGGAACGAGCAGTCGGTATAGGAGAGTTGAAGCAACCTGAACGAATCGGGGAATGAGGGTTTAAGTTGCAAGAGCTAGGGTGAATGTATGCTTGAGCAGGGCGCTAAAGGTTGGAAGGGCCAGTCGGGGCCAAGGAGATGGAGGGTGGGTTCATAGGAAGAGAGAGTTGCGAGGGGTAAGGAGGGGGATGCTACGAGAGGTATGGCGAGGGGGAGTCAAAAGAGGGGGATGCCTGAAGGCAGGAGCCAAGAAGGTTAAACGTGGCCAGAGAGAGGGGAGGACATTCCAAGGCCGGTAAATCCTTAACATTGGCAGCTGGACGCTGCCTTCTTCTAGAGAGAGGCAAGTGTTGCGGCGACCGAAGCAGATTTTTTTTCCATGGGTCCATAACCAGGGCTTTTTGGTGAGCCCAAATCTCCTGTTCTGGCATGGGGTCCTCCTCGTAATCCACGAGGTCTTCTTCCACCATAGTAATTGACAAAAACGAACTGACCACCGCATGACTAAGGGAAAGTAGTCTGCAGGGAATGAACGGTATAGCGGATGAAACAAACGACCGTTCCACAAAAATAAACTTAAACTATTCACCGACAATCCTGATTATTGAGGTCAATAACCATAAAAAAAACTTATCCCGTAGGGACCCGCGGAGGTAACCATCTTCCGATTCCAATATCTCGCACACAGTCAGGGAAAACCTCGGTTCAGCAGACAGAAACCCTAGGGTTCTGCCATGTTCGCCCGGAGCTCATCCTCCTTCTTCCACTTTTGCACCCTCTACTTGGAGTTAAGTTATGCATGTGTTGATTACTAAATTTTAGCAATTTAGTTCAGTTATTTTTAGTTGTATTCAGTTAAATGACCTCTAATTATTGATAGAGTCAATTGAAGGTTAGTTTTGCAGTGGGACAACAGTCTAACTTAGAGATCAGTGAAGCCAAAATAGCTAATGCATGCATGGAATTTGAATTCCTTAGATGAAGTGGAGATGCCAAGGCAGTGTAACATGAGTTGTATACTAGTTGAGTGTACAACTATTGCATGGAGTTAGGAGATCCAGCCTTGGGAATTGCGTAAGAAAATAGGAGGAAAATCCTATCCTTTAGGAGCTAATTTCCTGAGGAAATGCGCAAGGAAATAGGAGGTTGGAGGAGAAAATAATTGGCTAAGTGTTTGCCATAGTTTCTCATTCAACAGATAAAACAATTATTCTATTGTAGGTTGTACTAAGAGTTGGAGCAAGCAATTGTAATAATTCCTCTATTCAACTGATTAATGCAAAGAGGCTTGAGGGGTTTTTCCGAGTTGGGTTCCCCTAGAAATCACTGTGTTCTTTTGGTTTTGCTTGTTGCATGTCTATACATGTTTTAAATTGTGATTTCTATTCCGCAGATTAGTAGCGCAGATTGGGTCTCTTGTTTTCAGTTATAAAACTTGAGCATTTGTAATTTCTATCAAATTTATATATAGGAGCCATGTGAGAAAATGAAATTTATCCTCTTTTCCTCTTTATCACAAATTTTGAACCACCAGAAATACATCTTGCAATCAAAAGTTATTCTAATTCTAAGTTACACAGCTTTCAAAATCCAAATTTGTAGACTAGCTAGATGGCTAACCTTTGCCTTGAGATATCTGTGAGATTTGAGCATTTTGAGTTTGAAATTTCAACATTTAGTATTTTGATAAGTCTTCTTTGAAATTCCATAAGTATAATCAAAATTTAATGTGCCAAGTGAAAATTATGGTAATTTTCCCAAAGCTTGGCCATTTTTAAACCCTTCTCGAGAGTGAAATTATACATTGTGCCATATATTTGAATTATGATTCTAAAATTCCTACTTGAGTCACTTCAGTATTTCCCCTCAACTTCATGAAATTTTTCATAGTCTGAAACTTCTTTGGAAGAACTTATAACAAACCTACAAAGATGATTTGTTTCAAATATGATTTTAGGACTAGTTACAAGAGTTAACTTATAGAGGGTATATCCATGAAATTATAGTGAACCATAATCTAAATTTTTTACTACTTATTCCCTCATGTATCTTGTTATCCTCCTCCAAATTTGATGGTATGAAGCCTCTTATAAAAAAAATTATAACGAATATGCCAAGATATCTTGTTTGAAACTAACTTTAGGACCAATCACAAACCCTAACTTTCACAAGGTAAATCTTTGAAAGTATAGCATACAATAATTTCAAATTTTGATTACTTGTACATTGATATTTTTCCCCAGTCTCCTAAAAATTCTTCTATTTGAATCTTCCACCCCCAAAAAGAAGAAACAAAAATAGTGAAAATTCTAATGTGTCTCATTTGTAGCAGCAAAACCCTGGGATCGTAGCTCTGATTCCAAATGTTATGATCCAAGAACCTTAAAAATGATAAAAACTCAATGAGTACAATGCACTTCAAGGGGATACCTCCTTTTACGATGAATTCAATATAAAAGACAATATGAGATGATCTCGATACTAGATCTCCTTCATATATATAAAGGAGACAAAGGACACAATTATCATGAAATGTTTTAGCTTACATAACAATTGAAATGTAATAACTCAATGTTTGGGGCTTAATAAGGATATTTATGTTCCCACCTAGGTTATATTCTCGCTAATTACATGTCAAAATTCCTTAAGGTTCTACAAAATCTAATTTTTAGGTACCAATGTCCAAATGAGGAGAAGTGATTGAAGGTTTCTCGAAACATATATTCTAAGAAATTTAGGTCAATCAAGTCTAGCTTAAGTGGTTGGGAGCAATCAATGTTATCCTTTTCACTTGGGTTTTATTTTTTATAATTACAGATTGATATGAACTTGGGCTCTAAATAATCTAGTTTATTGAGGGTCTCATCCTTGGAAGGAGGGGAGGTGTTTGAGGTTTCCTAAGTGATATATTCTAAAAAATTTCTTCAGTTGGTTATAGCTTTGGAATGTGAGAAGATGAGTGTTATTTTCCCTACCCAACATCAATTTTAACAAGTGACATGTTGAGCCCTTAATGAGTATATTTTTTCACTAGTCCTAATCCTTAAAGAATTTAATTTACCTTGCGCACCATCCTTAGAATGAGGTGAAGTGCAAGCTGGGTTTTCAGGTCTTCCTTTTTTTCTTAATTTTTTATTAATTCAGGTAAGTTGTCCTAAGGGAAACCACCCGAGCACTGACCCACATTCCAAGGTAAACCCCAAATTATTTAGGGAATACTTTTAACTCAACAATTTTATGTAAATATCATATATAACTCACAAACAATAAGCTCGTTAAGAGTAAATATTTCACAAAGTCACATTTGAACTCAGGTGGGGTGAGGGGGGGGGGGGGGGG
>APFE030585882.1:247541-286162 GCA_000404065.3 Pinus taeda | reverse complement strand
TAGTAACTATTTCTTACCATTAACCAAAATTAAACCACATTCTTCTTGTGCTATAAATAATTAATTAGAGTTTATGGGTTTCCTTCAACTTATTATCTAAATCCACCTAGAGTTTATGGGTTTCCTTCAACTTATTGTCTAAATCCACCTATCCCGTGCATATGGAATATAACATTCCTTATAAAACCATAAAAAGACTCACATCCCTAAAGCTATAGATATATAAGAAGTTCATCAATAATATGTCAACTTTTCCAGAGATCTCCCTTACTACACCTAAGGGATACACATAAAAAAAAATCATGTATAAAACTATATAAGTGTCTTTTGCAACCAAGAAAAATAATAATAACATGGTTATTTGTGGCCCACGAAGTTATAAAAAGTAATATGAAAATACTCTAAAATCCTTCCATCTTTTTCCTTGCATTGTGCCACTGGCCTCTCTATATTTTGACTTGATTTTGATAGCCCATCTTATATCATGTTTCTTTCTCTATATATGTGAGTATATGAAATTTGATTAATCGTGTATGTTAAATTATATACTTCCTCAAAGACCATCCAAAAATTTACATTCTTTGGAGTGCAACCACCTTGCATCCAATTGATTACCATTTTCGAGTCTCCATATCCTTGGATTTTATGTGCTCCCTTCTCAACTACAACACACAATAGAGCCTTTGGTGACATAAAATCTGTAAAATTATTGAATGCTCTACCTAATCCAACTTAAATTTTATGGAGTGATATTTATTAAAGTGCAGTATATCCATAACACAACAATATTCTTTATCCCTATGAGTTGCACCATCAAAGTATACCCATACACATGACTATCTATTTCTTCCATAGTTATTTGCATGCCTTCTTAAATATTGTTATAATGCTTATACTTTGACAAGCACATTGAACATGATAAATGAATCTATCTTTAAAAATAATTATTTTCCTCAAAATCCATACTCCACAAGCTATGGTCAAGGAGAGTTTAGTTTTTGTTTGTTTGTTTGTTTTTTTTTCATACCATGTCTTTTGACATTCCCCAACTAAATACCTCTCCATGCATTATTTATCCCTAGAATAGATTCTACTTCTTATCAAAATTAGGCTAAATATACGCATTGAATACATAAATGAAGCATATATTCTTCATTATATTTATATGGACCGCATCTATTTGGACCCTGTCATGATCTCTTCTAAAACTTATCCCAAAGTTAAGAATTTTCTCTTTAGTACCAAGCATATCAAAATATACAATATTTTAGAGGAAATTTAAATTTCCAAATTAATCACCACCACCACACAACTATGTGTTCACCCCCTTCTTCAACCAATAACCTATTTTTGAATTATAAAGACCCCTATGTAGGTTCTTCGACCATATCCACTAATCCTTTTTCTCCTTTTGCTTAATACAACTAATGCTTAAATTAGTAGTATATTATTCCCATCTTTCCACCTACTCATTTCTCAATCCCAATTGGTTTTCTTTCTTCCACACTCATTTATATATTAGTCATATATGGATCTACAACCTTATGTAAATATCAATATAATTTTTCTCTTAGAGAAACTATTATAGCATTGGGTAGTTCATTAATTTTCCCTCCGCTAGTCTAGAGATTCTCCCCTATACCTACCTTGTAACCATTATGATTTTTTCTAAACAAGCCATTTTACTATCAATATTACTATTGTCTTGATTATTGATGATCTAGGGGGATCCTCAAAATACTCAAAATTCAATAGTGTCAGATGATCATGAAACCAACACCAAGTCGAAGAGCTCGTCGCGTTGTTTCTGGTGGTATGTTCAGTTTTCAAAATGGCCTCTGTATGGTGAAGTTAAGGCGTTTCGAAGTTTTGTGGAAACATGAAAAAAAGGACTGCACAGTCAGTAGTGTGGGATTCACAGGTGTTGACGTGGAAAAAATGTGGCTATGCAACGACCACATGGATAGTTCCAGAGCAGAGTAGGACAAGTGGACAACGCCAGATCAGGACAAGTGGACAATGCAGAGTAGGACAAGTGGCACACATGGAGCAAGAGAAGTGGCAGCATAGGGGTCAATTTCATGATGACACATGGAAGTAGGATGACGCCACATGTTTCAAACCATTGGTGGAGAATTTGTGAGTTGAACATGTGACCTCCGGGTTGTCGACCCAAAATGTTAGCCGGCAGACCGCGGGGTTATTGTTGTGATATAACAAGCGGAGTATATATTTACATGTTCGTTGGACTGGTAAGGTAATAAAGGATTGGCAGAGCCCGCCATATCTGGCAGGTCCGCCAAACCACTTGATAAGTTTATTTGTGGTATAACCGAGTTTCCAAACATAGTGCGGGGAGATTCATATATTACCAACACTCTAATGTTAAAACATATGATATACCATACGCCGAATATGGCACATGGGCAACCTTATAATAATCATTGTAAACTGTATATATATGTTTATTGTCAAACAAATCATGGGAGGCCCGCAAGTTTGACCCCGAGACCTCTCGCCCGATCTATAAAACACTTAACTAGTGTGTCATCAGCGAGGGAGTTGTAATGTTGTTTTGTGTGCCTGTAGATGCCTTTTAAGGCATAACTTTGCCAATATTGGGCCTTTTTGAGATCTGAAAGATGCGTTGGGAAGCTGAGGCTGAGACCTTTCAGCTGACTATAACCATTGAAGCTGGTGAGTAGATTCTAGAATGGATAATTTTGATGTAAAGAGACTTTATGAGCATTTTCAATACATCGGACACCCATTGGAAGCGGACCCGGAGATGTAGTCTAGGAGGGACGAACTCCGTCATCAAATTTTCTATGTTTGCTTCTTATTTTTTGTTGTTTGTGGTTGATTTCAGATTTCAAGTTTTCAAGTTAAAGGCATATATATATATCAGTTTCCTTTATAAAGTCACCTAAAAAGAAACCTTAGTTAATATTTGATTAAATTGTGCAAATAGTCAATTATGCCTTCTTGGACCATATTTTGGTATGAGAGCCATGTTAATCATGTATAAGCAAGATATTTTCCAATATGAATTTTGACTAGATCCAGGTTGCGACGTGGAGAAGGGAAAATTGAGAAGCTAAATCCAGAGATTGGAAAGAGGAAAGTATCTCAAAAGTTGAAGATGGTAGATGCAAATGAAGGAGAAGCTCTTGAAACAAAGGTTGTTGAAGAGGAGCAATTTTAGCAAATGTTTCTTACTATGCAAAGGATGATTCAATAGCTTTATGAAGACAAGAATAAGAGAGATGCAACTTCATCTTCCAAAGGCACGAAAGAGAAAAAGGGCAAGGAAGAAGTTGATGGTAATGAACCTCCTTCTCCTCCATCTTCATCATCTTCTTCTTTGTTCTCTTGTCATTCAAGTTCATATTCAGACTCACAAAAGAAGCAAAAGAAATCTCCTTTTTTGAAGCTTGATGTTAAGTTTGAGTTGGAAATATATGATGGTGAAATAAATCATGAAAAAATAGATAACTGGATAAAGCAACTTGAGGTGTATTGTGAAATTCAAAAAGTTGTTGATGATTCTACAAAAATTCAGTTAGCTACACTTCGAATGGGAGGAACCACTTTGATTTGGTAGGAAAGTAAAACTCAATTAGATTTGAAGCAAAAAGGTAAAATTATATCCTCATGGTCTAAGTTTTTCAAATCTCTTAGAAAGCAATTTTACCCTTTAGGATATATGCAACAGACTGTAATGGATTGGCAACATTTAAGGCAAGGTAAAGGATAGAGTGTGCAAGAGTTTACACAAGAATTCAGGAAAAAGACATTAGCACTTAATGTTCCATTAGACACACGGGAAACTTTGTTAAAGTATATTGGAAGTTTGCAATCTTATTTGCGACATACATTGCTTATGTTTAATCCAATTGACTTTGATGAAGTGTGTGTACAAACCATTCATATTGAATCAGGTGGCAAACCTTTTCAGTCAAACTTTCCGAAGAAATCATTCAAGTATTCATAGAACAAAGATTCCAAAGAAGGCAAGGGAAAGACTAAATTGAAGGGGAAGAAAGCGACAACAACCAAGAAGGAAGGAGAAAGGCCTACTTATACTCATTGTCAGAGAATTGGACATGAAGACTCCAAATGTTGGAAACTTCATCCTGAACTTAAACCGAAGAAGTTCATTAAGAAGAAGGGTGAAATGAAAGCTAATGTTGATGTCCAACAAGACTTGGGTTTCGACTCCGGTGATGAAAATAAGATTACCGCTATGGGTCTGACATGTATTCCTTCTGAAACTAGCTCTAGTTCTACATGTTGTGCATCTTCTTTAAATAATGTGACTGAAGAAAAGAAGAGAGGTGAATTGTTTTACATAAGGATAATATCCAAGAACACTAAGATAGACACATCATTCAATAGTGGATCACAAGTGAATTTGATTTCTGAAGAAATAGTAAGGAAATTGGGATTGGAAACTAAAGATCATCCAAAACCTTACCCTTTAGGATGGTTGAAATAAAATACTCAGATGTAAGTCACAAAATAGTGTCGATTAAGGTTTGCAATTACAATTAATTTTGTTGATGAAGTTGAACTAGATGTGATTCTTTCAGATATATGTGGAGTTGTGTTGGGTAGTCCATATCTCTACGATAGACATGCCATATTTCATAGAAGGAGAATAAGTATCATCTTTTTAAAGATGGAATTGAATATATTGTTAGGGGACACAAAATTAAGACAAACTTGGATTTAATCAATGCCAGTCAAATAAAGAGGTTAATAAATTCAAGTAAAAGGTATATTCTTGTGATTGTTAAAGAACAACCTAAAGATAAGTATGATGCTTTTCAAGGGTGTGATTCTCAGTTTAAGGACAAATTGGTTGAAATAATAGATTCTTATGCAGAATTGTTTAAAGAACCAAAATATTTACCTCCAAAATGAGAAATACAACTACAATCTGATGCTCCTCTCCTGAACATTGGCATGTATTGAATGTCAGTCATAGAAAATGAAGAAATTAAGAAACAAATTCAGTAATTGGTTGATAAAGGCTTTATTCGAACTAGTTCTTCTCCATGTGGATCATCGATCATATGAGTCCCAAAGAAAGACAGAACTTGGAGAACGTGTGTTGATTTTAGAGCCTTAAATAAACTAACCATCAAGAACATGTATTATCTTCCTAGAATCAACGATTTGCTTGATCAATTAAAGGATTTTGTTTATTTTACATAACTGGATTTAAGAAGTGGTTATCATCAGATTTGTATTGTAGAGAATGATATATGGAAAACTACATTTTAGACTAGACAGGGGCTTTTTGAATGATTGGTTATGCCATTTGGGTTATGCAATGCTCCAACAACTTTTAAGAGAGTTATGAATGATGTTTTTCATCCTTTTATTGATAAGTTTGTCATAGTCTATCTCGATGATATTCTTATTTTCAGTTCAAGTTGGGAAGAACACGTAAAGCATGTTAAACAAGTTTTTGATGTGTTGCAGAAAGAGAAACTATATCTCAAACTCTCTAAATGTGAATTAGGGAAAAATTCTTTAGTATATCTTGGTTACATAGTTGGAGGTGGTTAGTTAAAAATAGATCCAACTAAAATTGATGTGATTTTCAAGTGGCCAAGACCTCAAAATGTGACAGAAGGTAGAAGTTTCTTGGGTGCAATTCAGTACTTGAGGAAGTTTATTTCTCATTTCTCTTTTATTGCATAACCACTTCATGCTTTAACAAGTTCTAAAGCCTCCTTTTAGTGGGGAGGAAAACAATAAAAAAATATTTGATACTTTAAAGCAAAAAATTGTTACAACTCCAATCTTAGCTTTGCCAGAGCTTCAACAACCATTTGAAATGGAAATTGACGCTAGTGGGTATGCAACGGGTGCAATATTATTACAAAAAGGACAGCCTATTTGTTTTCATTCATAAACATTTTCTAAAGCAGTTGCTAACTATCCAACCTAAAAATGGAAACATTATTTAATGGGCAAAGAAACAACGATTCATGCAGATCATCAGTTTCTTTAGTACCTTCAATCACAAACTAATTTGCAACAGTCTCGACATTATAGATGGATGGGGTTTTTGCAGCAATTCCATTTAGTAATTAAATATAAGAAAGGTACCACCAATAAAGTAGCTAATATGTTATCAAGACCTTCTTTGAATGCTTCAGTTATTCTGCAAAATAGTTCTTTAGCACATGAAAGTTATAGAGAACAATATGCTAAAGACTTTGATTTTAAGGATGTTTATGAATCACTAACTCATGGTATTCAGGTGGAAGAAGTGAATTATCATATTCATGACAGGTTATTGTACCATCTTGTCAGGTTGTGCATACCAAATGGAGAAAGAGTGCATGTAATCAGGGAAGTGCATTCTTCTCATGTTTCAGGGAATTTTGGGGTAAGTAAGATAGTGGCACAATTACAAAGGTTTTGCTATTGGCCCCAGATGAATGAAATAGTTACTAAATACATAAGAGGTTCTGCCATGTGTTCAACAAGCAAAGAAAACAACAGAAAGTTTGGTTTGTATATGCCACTTCCAGTTCCTTCTCAGCCATGGGAGAGTATATCTATGGATTTTGTAGGAGGGCGTCCAATGTCCAGAAAAGGGCATGATTATTTGTATGTTGTGGTTGATAGATTTAGCAAAATGTGTATTCTTGTTCCATGTAAAAAGCAAGTTACTGTTGAACAGACTCCGCAAATGTTCTTTCAAAATTTATGGGTTCATTTTGGGTTGCCTACTTCTTTAATCTTAGATCGAGACTCTCGCTTTCTGGGGGAGTTTTGGTCCACTTTGTGGGGACTCATGGACACCAAGTTGAAAAAGAGCACAACTTTTCATCCACAAACCGATGAGAAAATAGAGGTAGTTAACAAGACAATGATAAATCTCCTTAGAGGTTATTGTAGCAAGCATCCTAAGTTATGGGATGCATTCTCACATTATGTCCAACATGCTTACAACTGGGCCTTGCACTCTTCTACTAGCATATATCCTTTTGAAACATGTTATGAGTACTTTCCAAAATTACCAATGGACTTTATGTTTGATGAAGAAGCTAAGGAGGATGGACATAGAGATGTCGACAAAGCAATCAAGTTCATTCAAAGAACCCAAAAGATTCATGAAATAGTGCAGGATCAATTGGAGAAAAGTCAGGCCAAATACAAAATGCGTCATGAAAAGCATCAGATGGATCACCACTTCCAGGTTGGTGATCAAGTATGGCTATACATCAAGAAAGAAAGGATGAAAGATGAAGGTAAAAAATTGAACCTATAAAGTATGGTCCTTTTAAAATTATTGAAAATATTGGGCACAATGCATTTCGGTTAAATTTGCCTCCATATATGCACATATATTTAGTTGTAAATGTTGATAAATTAAAGTTTTATGAGACTCCAATGATCATGGGTCAAGAGGAAAATGCTCAGATTCCAACAATAGATGGTTTTGCACCTGAATGTACGATTGAGTTACAGGAAGATACCATCTTGGATAGGAAGGTTTGCACTTCTAGGTGAGGAGATGTAGAGTATCTTCGAGTAGGACTCAAAGGCATGAATCCAAGCAAAGTAAGGTGGATGGAGATCAGAAGGATGAGGGAACAGTACCCTCACCTAATATCTACTTAAAACCGAACTTTTGGTGGCCCAAAATCTTCCAGCGGAGAGGAATGATCTAGGGGGGTCATCAAAATGCTCAAAATTCAACAATATAAGATGATCATGAAACCAACACCAAGTCGAAGATCTCGTCACGCTGATTCTGGTGGTATGTTCAGTTTTCAAAATGGCTTTTGTATGGAGAAGTTAAGGCATTCTGAAGTTTTGTGGAAATAGGGAAAAAAGGACTACACAGTCAGTAGTGTGGGACCCACAGGTGCTGACGTGGCAAAAATGTGGCGATGAAATGGCCACGTGGATAGTTCCTGTTAGCTTTGCTGTACAATGATGATTCCCTAAGGTCAGAAAGAATCATGGTCTATTGGTCTGTGTCCAAAAGAGGGCTCCCATTTGGTCATTCTTCCTTTTCTTCCTACCCCGCTTACTTTCCACCACCTTTGTTTTCCTATTTGTCTCCTAAATCTGATAGAGTAACTCCTTTGACCTTAGCTCCAAGCGCAAAACCTCAAATAAACCATAAAACCTCACCCATAGGAATTCGCCCTCTCATAACTCAGCGCGCTCCATCCCTACCGTTGATCACCCCGCCGATCCAACGGCTCCCGTCACACCCGATAAAGTGACCTACCCGATCATTTCCCACCGTCCAATCACCTCCGTAAAGATCCAACGATGTTCACTCCCATTACACCGGCAATATGAGCGAACAATAGCGCACGATGAGAGTGGTTTTTCTCTCTCATCTGCTGCTACGTGTCGATCGCTGAACGAAATCGCACGACTTCGGGTTTTTACCACTTAATGCCCGAAAGCGATGCGATGAATACCATTACGGCCCGACCAAACCACTCCCGCCTGTTAAACGACCGCACAGCTCCATAGCCCGATCAGCCCGCTGAAGATCTGATGGCTCTAATTCACCTCGTTCCCACTTCGGCCGATAGCCTCCACTGAGCCATCTCCGTTGTTCGTTTCCTCGATCCAATGGCCACCCTTCCCTCTCATCCCGACTGTCCGTTTGCCATGCATTCCACATCCTTGACCACTCTGTTGCCCGAAGAAGGAGATGACTAGCTTGCCAGTACCAGTCACAGCCAGTCCCGAACAACCATATTTAATAGACAACATGGCCAAAGGGGAAAAGGACGAAGCACGACCCTGTAACTGAATTTATCAGTTACGGAACTCCACTAATACGAGCACTCCAATAGCCTAAAAGGACAGCGCAACACCTGAACAGATCAGATTCATCCATTGAAGTAAGCAAACACATTCAGAGACTCCATTAGGTAGTTAAATGCAGTTGGTGGTCAATTATGACCCCTTCATACCTAAACGGCCAAGTGCCCTTGTAATGTAAAATCTATAAATACCCAGAAGTAAGATGTAATCAGGGTTGGCATTTGATGTAAGGTTCAACTTCTGGAGACTGTAGATATTTGTCACTTGCAGCATCTTGTCTTCATTTTTAGCTAATACAAGCTTCTTTTGTTGTTAACTACTCACTTTCCATTTTCCTCTCTTCTAAGCTTGTGCCAGATATGTTGTGTTCTTGATCTTTCGAGGTCCAGCACTAGATAACTGTCATCTTATCTATATTTTAGATTGTTGAATGTATCACTGAATAGGTTACTTAGGTTTCTTTCTATCTGATGTAAGAGAGTTATCATCCTGTCTGTGCATTAGTAGAATAGATTTACAGGTTTCTTACTAGTTGCAATTGGCCATCACATGGTCTTGCGCATCTGCTGGTGTGGTTAGTATTCTCCATATTCACCTAATCTCTAAAACTGTGAGCATTGGTGGTCTAAAGCCTTGTAGTCTGAGGGTGTTCACGCATGTCTGGAGTGAAACAAAGTAGACGTGGTTATTTGGCTGGAACCAAACCATCATTCCTTCCATCAAACTCGCAACAATAGTTGAATTTATATGTTACGAGGCATCTCCAAGCTACAACCTAGGAGAGTTTCTTGGAATCCTAACATAATTGGCGTCGCTGCGGGGGAGAGGAGATTGAAGCTCAGCTTCCCTAGGAGAACGACATAGATCCAGCTTTGATGATAGATAAAGTCTGGACACATTTTTGGTTGTAATCATCTATCTGGCGACTCTACTGGAGGATCAACCTTTTGGTGACTCCACATCACAGTTCTGGCTCAGTTTGTGAGGCATACTCAGAGAAATCCTCAGAAATCAACAGCTGACCCAGTGCTTGACCCTAAGAAGATTGTTAAGCAAAGCAAGATATCATGAAAAGGAGCATCAGGATCAAGTAAGCCTAAACAATCTTATGTATCTTCGCAAGAAAGGATTGTCGCTGAGCATTCACATGTTGAAAATATAGAGCCTAGCATTACCAGTGAAGAAATACTCTTAGAGATTCATAAATCTTCTTCTTCAATAAGTTCCCCTTTGAATCTTAGTCCAAATAAAACCTCCCTTTCAGCCCATCACATTCCTTTAGCCATGTCAATCATTTCTCAACTCCCTACCTTTAAAATTTCCGGTATCCTTCCCTTTACCCCAGTCATGGCAGGCCCACAAGCACCTACCAAAATGGAAAGAATCATAGCTACTAGGTATGGACCCCTGGTCCTGCCTGTTCCTTTGAATGCCATGCCTGCAAGAGAGTATCAGAAATACATGCCTAAGTTCACTGGTACGGAGGGAGTAACAGCTGAAGAACACCTTGAGTATTTTTATAGCTATGTTGATAACCTAGATATCAGTGAAGATGATGTGTGGATGAGAGTGTTTGTCCAAAGCCTTGATGGAGAGGCTAGAAAGTGTTTCAAAGAGCTAACCCCTAGGTCTATAGCAGACATTGAAGCATTATATGATGTGTTTTTTAAGCATTGGGGAGATAAGAAAGATTTTCTATATTACCATACTGAGTTTGGCAACCTCAAGAGGGAAAATGGGGAGTCATTGTCTAACTTTAATAAAAGATTCAATCGTATGTATAGTAAGATACCAGCAGAAGTAAAACCTACCCCCACCTCTACCAAGCTCACTTATGCCAATGCCTTTGACTCTGATTTCTGCCTGCTATTAAGAGAAATAAGATGGACAAATTTCAAGTTGGAGACTTGGTACTTAAATGGGATGCACTGAAGGAAAAGAAAGGCAATCATGGAAAGTTTGATGCTCTGTGGACTGGACCTTTTGTCATTTCTTAGATCCAAGGGAACAACACTTTCATGCTGCAAAGTATGGAAGGAGAAACAGTTTTTGATGGTCCCTTCAATGGGTGATTTTTTAATATTTATGTTGTTTAAGGCCTCCAGGCCTCAACATTGTAAATATGTTCTTTTTACAAGTTTTAGTGTAGGCCTAGTTAGATTCCATGCCCAATGGAACACTAGAGATGATTCTTGATCTTGCTTTTGTGTGAAAGGCAGTGGTCTATGGTTCTTGAAACCTCACAGGGAGGATTTCATCCCCAGAAGGAGCCAGTGTTAGCTTTGTTGTACAATGATGATTCCCTAAGGTCAGAAAGAATCATGGTCTATTGGTTTGTGTCCAAAAGAGGGCTCCCATTTGGTCATTCTTCCTTTTCTTCCCACCTCGCTTACTCTCCACCACCTCTGTTTTCCTATTTGTCTCCTAAATCTGATAGAGCAACTCCTTTGACCTTAGCTCCAAGCGCAAAACCTCAAATAAACCATAAAACCTCACCCATAGGACTTCGCGCTCTCATAACTCATCGCACTCCATCCCTACTGTTAATCACCATGTCGATCCAACAGCTCCCGTCACACGCGATAAAGTGACCCACCCGATCATTTCCCATTGTTCAATCACGTCCGTAAAGATCCTATGGTGTTCGTTCCCATTGCACTGGCAATATGATCGAACGTTAGCGCGTGATGAGAGAGGTTTTTCTCTCTCATCCGTCGCTACGTGTCGATCATTGAATGGAATCGAGCGACTTTGGGTTTTTACCGCTTAACGCCTGAAAGCGGTGTGATGAATACCATTACTGCCCGACCAAACTGCTCCCGTCCGTTAAACGACCGCGCAACTCTGTAGCTCGATCATCGTCTGATCAGTCCGCTAAATATATGATGACTCTAATTCACCCCATTCCCACTTCGGTCGATAGCCTTCGCCGAGCCATCTCCGCCATCCGTTTCCTCGATCCAACGACCACCCTTCCCTCTCATCCCAACTGTCTGTTTGCCATGCATTCCACGTCCTTGACCACTCTATTACTCGAAAAAGGGGATGACCAGCTTGCCAGTACCAATCACAGTCAGTCCCCAACAACCATACCCTGTAACTAAATTTATTAATTATGGAACTCCATTGATACGAGCACTCCAATAGCCTAAAAGGAAAACACAACACCTGAACAGATTAGATTCATCCACTGAAGCAAGCAAACACATTCAGAGACTCCATCAGGTAGTTAAATGCGGTTGGTGGTCAATTATGACCCCTTCATACCTAAACGGCCAAGTGGCCTTGTAATGTAAAATCTACCAGAAGCAAGATGTAATCAGGGTTGGCATTTGATGTAAGGTTCAACTTCTGGAGACTGTAGATATTTTGTCACTTGCAGCATCTCGTCTTCATTTTCAGCTAATACAAGCTTCTTATGTTGTTAACTGCTCACTTTCCATTTTCCTCTATTCTAAGCTTGTCTCTGATATGCTATGTTCTTGATCTTTTGAGGTTTAGCACTAGATAATTGTCATCTTATCTCTGTGTTAGATTGTTGAAAGTATCATTGAATAGGTTACTCAGGTTTCTTTCTATCTGATGCAAGAGAGTTGTCATCCTGTCTGTGCATTAGTAGAATAGATTTATAGGTTTCTTACTAGTTGCAGCCGACCATCACATGGTCTTGTGCGGCTACTGGTGTGGTTAGTATTCTCCATATTCACCTAATCTCTAAAACTGTGAGCATTGGTGGTCTAAAGCCTTGTAGTATGAGGGTGTTCATGCATGTCTGGAGTGAAACAAAGTAGAAGTGGTTATCTGGCTTGAACCAAACCATCATTCCTTCCATCAAATCTGCAACAATAGTTGAATTTATATGTTACCAGGCATCTCCGAGCTACAACCTAGGAGAGTTTCTTGGAATGCTAACAGTTCCAGAGCAGGACAAGTGGACAATGCCAGAGTTACTAGGACAAGTGGACAGTGCAGAGCAAGACAAGTGGCATGCACAAAGCAGGACAAGTGGCAGCATAGGGGGCCAATCCCGTGCTGACACGTGGAAGAAGGATGGCACCCCATAATTCAAACCACTGGCGGAGAATCTGAGAGCCGAACCGTGACCTCTAGGTTGTCAACCCAAAACCTTAATTGGCAGGCCATGAGGTTATCATTGTAATATAATGGGGGGAATATATATTTACGTGTTCGTTGGATTGGTAAGGTAATAAAGAATTGGCGGAGCCCGCCATATCCGGCAGGTCCGCCAAACTGCTTGATAAGTTTATCAATGGTATAAACGAGGCTCCAAACATAGCGCGGGGGAGATTCATATATTACCAACACTCTAATGTTAAAACATACGATATACCATACACCATACACCGAATATGGCGAGAGATAAACCTTATAATAATCATTGTAAACTATATAATATATGTTTGTTGCCAAACAAATCACAGGAGGCCCGCAACTTTGACCCCGAGACCTCCCGCCCGGTCTATAAAACACTTAACTAGTGCGCCATTAGCAAGAGAGTGGTAATGTTGTTTTGTGTGCCCGTAGCTGCCTTTTGAGGCAGAACTTTGCCAATATTAGGCCTTTTTGAGATCTGAAAGACGTGTTGGGAAGCTAAGGCTGAGACCTTTCACCTGACTGTAACCATTGAAGCTGGTGAGTAGATTCAAGAATGGAGAATTTTGATGTAAAGAGACTTTGAGCATTTTCAATACATCGGATGCCAATTGGAAGCGGACCTAGAGATGTAGTCCAGGAGGGACGAACTTCGTCATCAAATTTTCTGTTGTTCATGGTTGATTTCAGATTTCAAGTTTTCAAGTTAAAGTCACATAAGCATTAATTCCTTTATAATTTCACTTAAAAAATAAACATTAGTTAATATTTGATTAAATTGTGCAAATAGACAATTCTACCTTCTTGGATCAATTGATGCATTTCTCCAATCTTTAATCGACTTATTAATCCATTCTTTAGTCGATATTGGCTAAATTTATTCTGGATAACCACCTGACATCACAGATGTAAGCCTTAAGTTAACCTCCAAACACTATTTTCTACTAATGCTCTTGTAAAATAATGTATGTTCTTTATATCCCACCACCCATACTCCTTTAGAAAAACAAAAAACAAGGACATGTGTTTTATATTATAAAAATTGTTACGACCATACTATTTAGCAAGCTAATACATAGTGAGCATATTATTTTCTAAGATAATTATAGAAAATTTCAAAATTCTTATCTTACCATCTCGACACTAAATCTTGGTCGAGAGTATTGTTCTTGAATTCTGCCATAGGGGTATATTTTAACATAAACACCTACTAAATAAAAACTTTGGAGTGCACAAAGAAAACTAATGAAATGCCCAGGTTAATATATCTTGAACATTGCACTTTTCGTGCCTAAAGAGCCTAAATTTTCTAAGAAACCTCTAAAATAGTTGATTTTTTATCATGTGATATTGGCTTCCTGTGTCTTGAGAATTTTTTTAATGTCAAATCCATTCATGCATGTGAGCCACAATCTCCTTCAATTGCATACCAAGATTCCTATTTAGCAATATGTCAAATGGCTTCTAACCTAACTCCATACTGGGATTGACAATGGAGGGTGGACTCACCCCTTTCCAACTCCATGGTGTGATCTTCTGAAAGTGATCAACTACACTCATGGTTCGAGCACAAGATCTCCCAATAGATTCTATTTTTGGAAGATAAATGCTACAAAATGGAATTCAACCATGCAACAATTACCATCCCCAAATTCTAATCTTGTAAATGCTATTTGTCAAAATTTTCAAAGAGCTCAGAAGAGGTTCTTCTAGGATCTAGTTGCCCCAAATTTTTTGTTGCAAACCTCTTGCCTAAAGCACAATCTACCTAATTTCATTGTGAAACTCCTCCATAATCCCACCTATAAGAATAATTCTAATAATTTGTGGTAGAATGACTACACCCATTAGATTTTGTATGTGTGGTGTGTAATTTAGGCTCTCCCTCATTAGATGAAGGTGTTGGCTTGAGTTAACAATTATATTATATTTTTATAGTAAATTAGTGGGTTGGGTGGCTTAATTCATTGATTTTTTTAATCATGATTTTAACCATAATATTAAGGAAATGGGAACCATGCCTGACCTCTCATATCAAAAAAGGTTACTTGATTAAGCCCGCTTGCAACAATAGCTAGAACATCCACATTCCTATTCAATGATCTCAACATATGGAAGAATTCTACCTTCTTAAATCTTTCAACGTCTTTATTAATCCCATGAAGTACTCACAATAGAGAACTTTGGCTTTATCATGCACCTTTACACATAGATTGGTTATTAGTTTGGAATCTCTAATAGTGATTAATCTCCTTTACCACCTATTTTTTAATAATCCTTAAACCCTAGTAGAAAGCAAGTACTTCAACATGATTGTTGGAAGCCTTCCCCAAACCCCATGCATAGGAAATTTCTGTTTTTCATTTTTGATCGAATGTACTCCCTACCACTCTTACCACCCATATCAAACCCTAATACTCATTGTAATACCCCAAAAAAGAAGGGTAAGGTACATAAGTTTACCTGAAGAATGGAGCCTACTTACCAGGATTGCTGCAATTTCTAGCTCCTTCCTGATTCCGCTTCAACATTGTTGGCTTAGTGGGGCCTGACCCAGGTTCAGAGGGGATTTAGTTAAGCAAATCCCAATATTACTAGCTGTTTCTTCAACAATCTGCGAAGTGTGGACTGAGGTCTCACCTGAAGTAGTATGGGGGGGTGCTAGAACCAGGTTTCTGCACCCTACGGATGTCTGATGGGCTTCTGTAGATTCGCGGTCTGACCAGTCGTTGCGCGCACCTATGATCCCTTCGCAACCTACGGTGCAGCTTCCGTACAGCCCTACTCAGGGCGTGACCCATTTAATACCTACGATCCTTGTAAATGAACCGAGTAATTAACTTGTGTGCGTAAGATTTATGGTTACTACAACATATATATCAATTTTATCAATACATGCAATAAATAACTAAATAGAAACATAAAGAAGATAATGCAAAACAAATACACATGAATAGAAATCAACTTCTCTTTTATTAATCTTCAATCTTGCTTACAAACCCGACACTGTCCTGGGAACTCAGCTGCAGAGCCTCTTCCTACTACTACAACCCAAGACACTTAGAGCTCTACTCTAAGCTCGAACCATTCCTTCGCTATTCATCTATTCCTCCTTTTTTTTCACTAACTTCACAACTTAGAGCCTCGCTCTATTTATATAATCCCATGGTCCGCAAACCATGGGTAGGCCGACTTTACACTAATCTACAGTACAATGTTTAGGGTAGACAATCCTATGACTCAATTGTACACTTCGCGTTTCGCACCCTCAATTCGCGGAGTTTTACAACATCTTTGACCAAAACTTGGGCTTTGAGCCCCAAAATGATCTGGATTTAAACAGGAATGACCAAATTAAAGAGATAACCATAAACACATAGATGTGGCAGAAATAATACTTCATTTCATTAATGTAAAACACTGAAATATGCTTACAAACATAAATGGAAATAAACCAGCTAGGGGGATGGTAGCTTATCTCTGAGAAGAGATGTGGCAGCTACATGCCTCTAAACTATGTTACAGTGAGGCTCGAAGACCTATTTATTGTTGAGAAACAATGGAAATCCTTCACATCCCAAAACCTAACCCCAGAAGATGAAACGCCAAATTGTGGGGCCCATTTGGGTAAATTGGTACATCAATTTCCTGGGGTCGTAACTTTGGCACCCGATCTCCATTTGACGCGTACAATATGGACCCATGTTGCCCTTAGATTTCCCAAAAAACGTTATTTAGGGCCTCAAAATGACTCCGAAAGTTCAAGACCCGAAAAACTGCAAAAAATAGTAAACTGTGCTACAATTTAGGAAATTGAAAAACTGAAAGAGACAGGTGTGGGGATCCAAGTGGGGTTGGTGGGTGGCCACCAACATCCACCTGGATTAGAAAACCTGTTGTGGGGGAATTCCATGCCCAACAGGCCCCCAACACAATCATTGTGATTCGTCCCGAGTCACTCTTGTAGTGTAGCGATCTTGGCACGGAGCCCCTCCAACCATTCCCACGCTTCAAGTGAGGACCGCGAAGTATTCTTCCAACATAGCAGTGCAGTTATGTACTGCCTGTCCTATTTCCTCTATCCCTTTCTGAATAGCGCCAACGAATTGTTCCCTAACTTCTGGGGGCGTAGAGGACTGTGCCTTTAATCGCAGTTTAGCAATCTAAAGGTTGAGGTCCAGCTGTACCCTCATTGCTTCCTCCTTTACCTCGTGGAATCCAGTCGCCAATCGGTGGATCCGCTCTGCTACTAGTAGATCTGCCGGGACAACCAATTCTGGGACGTTTCTACAAGCATTGTCTACTGCCTGCTCTAGTCCTTGAGTTTGTGCAACCAGTTCATCACGCTGCCAGATGAGCTGTTACATATTGATCTTTTGTTCACTCAATACTTGTAGCGCGTGGCCTTCTCTGGTGTGGAGCTCAACTGTGATCCCATCCTGTAATTGGTACAGGGTTTCTCGCGAAAGGGAAACCAAGTTTAAGCCCAGTCCCTTAATCCTGCCCACCACAGCTCGGTCAACTTCGTTCGCTGCTGCTAACACGCCCTTGGGGAACATAAAAGTGTTGGTCATTCAGGCGCGCAACATCTGTTCCACCTCTAATGTACCTGCTGCAA
This sequence comes from Pinus taeda, assembly GCA_000404065.3. NCBI lineage: Eukaryota > Viridiplantae > Streptophyta > Pinopsida > Pinales > Pinaceae > Pinus > Pinus taeda. Next base: position 268,611 of record APFE030585882.1, on the reverse strand, counting down.
CATATGGGGCCATCATTCCTATTTATGGGATTTGCACCTGTAGTTCTTGTAGCTGTGCGCTTAGCGCCCCCAACATAGTGTTCTGCTCCATCATCACCTCTTGGAGCGCGTCCTTAGTGACATCATGAACTGTTTCACTAATGTCAAAAAGATCACCTTCTGTAAGCATGATCGGGTCAATGGACATCTTCGATGCCTTAGCCTTCTTTTTTGGGACTGGTCTTTCAGGGACGCGTGACCGTTTCAACTGTTGCGAGGTGGTTTCTGTGTGTTCTTCGACCAGGTCTATGTCCTCAACCCCTTGCCCCATGGACATCTCATGGCCCACCTCGATCCCTTCTATTGGTGTTTCTGCTGTCTGCGCTGCTGCTGCTTCATCAGCCGGCTTCTGTTGTGTGGCTGCCTCTGCTGCTGCTTTTTCCTAGCGCCTCTTTTCAGCCAGCTATGCGATGCGTAGCTTGGTGTCCTTCTTCCTTTGTTGAGCTCCTACCCTTTCCATTCTTGCCAGGTCCAGGGTGTGCCATTCTGGAGGCCATGTTTCTAAAGCTGTGAAGATGGTGTCGTCAGTTGCAATGAATGGGAGCTTCGTCCATTCCTTTGCTGGATCCTTTCGTGCTCGAACATAAATGTTATGCATGTCTGCTTTAAACTCTACAAAGCTCTGTAGAGTGGTGTACACTGTGGGAGGCAACCGTGGTCTTCTCTTTATCCACATTTGGATGCTCACCTCCATCATTACCCAAAAAACCTTGGTTGCGCAAATCCGCTTCGCATCCTTAGTGGCCCAAAGTGAAACGTATTTCACGGCCTCATGTAGGTCCTCGTCAATACTCGGGAACTGGCTATCTCCCGGTAGTTCGCTCACTACCAATAAAATGGATAAGAGCAACCACACTTAGTGGAAGGTCTTACCCTGCTCTTGGGCCTCCTTACATTTCATCAAAAATTCCTCACAGAGGAACATGACCCAGTTGAACTGGATCCCCTCTGCGCATTATTCGGCCAACGCAACCACAAGCACTAGTACTTCATCGGCGCGACACTTCCGCATTAATTTGCTGGCCAAGAGCTGGGTGGCTACGTGCATGCCTTTGTCCATGATACTCGCAACTACATAGATTCGCTTCTTCTTTTCCAGCTTGTATTTAGTTCTCATGGCTTCTGCGAGAGCAAAATCGTTGCTCTTGCCCGCCGTCATCGTGGGGTCCTTTCCCTTACAGGGAAGTTGAGAAATTCGGTGAATAAGCTTCGCCGTGATGTGAATAGGCTCCTCCAACCATAGATAACCATCATGCACCAGGCACAACAGTTGCCTGATGATGAAAATGGTGATGGGTGCACAGTGAAAGTGGGGTATCCATCGTAGATGAAGTAACCCGACCTTCTCCACACTGTGCAACCATTTTTGCGGCTCCAGCGTAATTCTTGGACCCTCTGAATTTTGCTTCATCAAGCTCTCTATCGCTAGGTGCAGGAACTTCTCGCTATCCATGAGGTCCCAATCTTCGAATTTCAGGGTAGGCACCCGGCCTAGGTGCGGACCTTCAAAAGTAATTCCGTCAGGGAGGAGCGGGGTCTGGAGTGCACTCTTCATGGCTTCTAGGTCTTTGGGCGCCCTAACTTTCCCTTTACACGGAGAGATGTACGTGGGTAACTTCATTGTGGAAGGCATTGGTGGGACGTCCTCCTCCATGTCATCTTTCTTCTCTATTTGATCGATTAGAGCATGTAAGTCCTCCTCCTCTGCATCCGATTCAATGGTGAAGACCTTACCTTTTTCTTCCATTGATATCTTGCTGAACTGCGGGTTTCTTGGGGCCACGCGGATTGGTCCCATAGTCTGCTTATCTTTCTTTGGCCACGGTGTCTGTGGTGACTTTGGAACTTTTGGCGCAACCGCCACATCTGTAGGCCCCTCAGTGGTATCTTTGACAAATTTCACACTTGGCTTAGTAGCGGTCATCGTGTTTGCGTGGGATATGTTCTGTCATGTACTGAAAGATGGTAAGATTGCTCGGTGCTCAATACTCTGCAACTACTCAAATCCCAACAACCAAGTGTTGTCTCATGGTCAGTCCTCGAAGTTTTGTAGTGTCTTCTGAATTTGAATTTGATAGTTCCCCCCATTTCTGAGTCATTAATGCATCCTTGGTGGCAGATCGTCCCAAATCTAGCTCTTAATTTGTGTCTTAATTGGCCTCCACTCGCTCCTTTTTGCCTTAAATTGGACATCTCGTCATGAACAGTGACGTCAACAATTACTTCCCAGTTGACTCGCACGACAGCGCAGTCCCCTGTGTGTGGGCACGAACCTTGTACCATGCTGATTCTGCACGCACCTTCCTCACTGCGTAGTTCCCAAATAGACTCTTTTAGAGTCCCACACTCTCTCTCAACTGTCTGGAGCACTGAGAATGTGCTCCCTACGACTAGTCAGGTGGTTGCACCATCTGTGCAAGACTGCAATTCGCCTTCTAGTCTAGTCTGTGGACACTCTTCAATTTCCTTTGCAATGGCCGGTGCAATGCATTCTACCTCATGTGGTGCACTCCCCTTGTTACTGTGTTTGGTAAGGTGCGGTCTCAGCCATGGTAGCAGAGTCATAATCTTGGCGACAATCGTCTAACGTAGTGGTATGATCATCCATATCTCGCCTTGTCATCCTTGATTTATGAATGAGACATGCTTGTGTGACCTCATTTTCTAGTCTTTTGATCTCAACGCCCATCCACATGCTTTTCCTCCTCAATCGTACCTGATCTTCTTCAAGTTCATGAAGTTTAAGGTTCCCTCGTTGAATGGCTTCCCAAATCCTTATATGGTCGTCCTCACGTAGCTATGTGATTTCTTCGTCCTGGTCTTCGTGTGCAGTCCTCATTGCGGGGGCTATTATGTGTAGATTCCTTTTGGTGTTCCCTTCAAAAATCTCGGGTTCTACTTTGTTTTGCACCTTTGGAATCATTTCCGTGCTCAGGGTTTTGCCTATGGTCTTATAGGCCCACCGAACCACTAGCACGCACAGGTCCCATTTAGTTCGTCTCACCTGGTAAACCTTGTTTAGTACTCCACGCACCCTATGGAATGCTTCATCGTGGAGAATTGGTAACGCGCGTCACCTTTCTTGTTGCTGTGGTTTGTTTTGATTTTCTAGGTCGGGGTTGGTGTGCGCTTGTGCGGACTGTACAACATATGTCCGAACCCATTGAGAAAGGTGGGCGCGCAAGTCGTTACACCCCATATGATTGGCCTTCATTCAAAGTTGGGGTCTCCCAAAACATTGGTGCATCATCCTTTTGCATCCGTGCCAGTCTTCAAAAGTTCCTTGATGCGCACCCCACCATTGTGCGGTTGTTGTGCGCAGTGCCCACTTTAATGCATCGAGCCGTTGCTGCTCTGGTACTGCACTTTTGAATTTGCTCAGAAATTCATCCACTGCTGATAATCCATCATATGTCAGCAACTCCCTTGCCTCTTGTTATGCAACATAATGACCTGATCATCATGTTACAGTTCAGTGTTGTTACTTCGTGCAGCCGATTCTGCCATCGCTCTATCTCTTCGTCGGAATCCGAAGTGTAGGAGCTTTCACGCTCCCGTGAAATCCTTCCATCTACAGTTGGATTCACCCATCCTCTCCTTGTGCAATTATCTTATAGATACAGTCGAGATCGTCATCACTATCATTGTCGCGCACTGGTTCGGTGTATCGCGTTCCCTCAGTTGGGTCCGGTGGTACTACTGCGTGTAGCGACTTTTTCTCAAAGGTCATTTTGCGCTTCTTCAGATTTATGACTCCATTCATATCAGTAGCCTAGTCTATTCCTAGTAGCGCAGGATAGGGATTGTTGTCATCGACAATCTCTATCACTTCAAAATTGCCTACGTGCTCACGCCTTCAATATCAACTGTCACCCCTTACAATCTTCCCATGGGCAAAATATTCTGTTGGTTCGCCATTCATAATTGAATAGGGGACCATTGCAACGTGGTTCTGCCCATGCGTTCCCATGTTTGTTTTGGTAGTACATCCGCGTCCAAACCCAGATCTAGGATTACCTAATCCATTTCGTACTCACATATTTGCACAGTCAACCTCATTTCCCTTCCTTTGTGCAATGCATGCTTTCCTAGTTTCCAGACCACATGCGGTTCTCTTGACCCCGTGCACCTAGTGATAAGTTCTTGCAGTACTTTGATTGCCTTGCTGTCGTGCAGCAGTTTCATGCATGTCTCCAAGAAGGTAGTGAGCATGGAAGGATCCATCCCTGGTTCTAGTTGATCCTTAATACCTGAAGTGGAAGCCTCCATGAAACTCTTCTTAGCTTCCATGAATGTCTCCTTCATGCGTTTTAAATCAAACTCGAGTTCCTTTGTAGGAGCCTTGTGAATCCACATGCTTTCATTTGGCTACTTCCCTCTATCCTCTCTCGTCGTCATATCACTCCTGAGCATCGTGTTTAAGTTTGGATCTTATTTGCAGGGTTCAGACCTCATCATTTGTAAATTCTGGGTCAGTGGGGGCTGAAGTACCCCTTTTTCACGCATCTTCGCTATCAGCGAAGGGCAATCTTCTACCTCATGATCAAACTGAGTACAATACCAACATGATATCTTAGTCGGGTTCATATAATCGCAGTCATAATGCCCTCGCCCTCCGCAATTGTAGTAGATTATCTGTCCGCGACCCCTCCCTGGTCCCATTCCACCTCAACCTTGACTGTGCCGCTGAAACCCAGTGCGGGCCATCCCTGCATTTGGGTCATGAGTTTGCTTTTCTGCCAGTACCCTATAGGTAGGGGTCCGATCCGTCATTAGTTCATAGCTCCGGTAGGTGCGTTCGTCATGGCCTACCAACCTGTAGAAATTACAAAAAAACTGTTGGGACGTTTGCATATACTTTTGCAACAAATGACAATTATCTGTGGTATATTATCCTCCTATCTGGCAGATCATGCACCATAACGCAGATGCTGCGCTCGGCCCCACCTGTGCCTCCAGCCTTAATGGCATTGACCCTCCTCCTGCCAAGTAGTTCGCGAACACTAGACAATGATCTTTGTCATGGCCTTGGCCTTTGCATTTTATGCACCATACTTCTTCGCGCACCTTTGGCCGAGGTGCCCTATCCTGTTTCAAACTCTGCATTTCCAGACATAAATTCTGTAGCTACGCATGGATCTATTGGACTTCCAATCCAGGGTCTTGTATAGGGGTCTGATGTAACCTCATTGCCATCTCTAATGCTTCGGCATGGGTGGAAAGTTTTTGCTGTGATAGTGCCGTCCTTAAGTGTGGCGTAAGTGAGGCCACAAACCATGCGCGATGCTCTGCGTCTGTTAACATCATATTGGCTTCGCGGATCGTACTCTTCATCCTTTGGTCTAGATCCCAGGGGGTCTCATCCGGAAGCATCGCAATCTCTTTAAATCTGACGATTGATTGCGTCTCTGATTTTGGCCTGCTAAATTCCCTGTTCAGCACATTCTGGATCTCTAAAATTCTGACGTTCGGGTGGTCATTAGAATGCTTGATATACCATGTTAATGCATGATCCTGTAGCGCGCTCACCAGCGTAGCCTTTTTGATATTATCATCCACGATGCCCTGTGCTTCCCATACTTCTCTTACTACGAACCATAATTGGTCCAATCTTCATTCCCTACTCCTTTGAATACTGGTAGTTTGATCGTGCTCGCCATACTGAACTATGGAGGTGGTATAGGTGGAGTGGGTGGAGATGGAGGTGAGGGGGGTGAAGCAGGAGGCGGTGTTGGTGGAGGTGGTAAACGCAGAATCCGCTGCCTTATCAAAGTGACCACGCTTCTTGGAGAAACCTTCGTGAGCTCGTTCTCGCTCTCCGACGAGGGTGAAATTAAGGGACTATTTTCTAATTCTTCACTACTTCCACTTCTGTAGATCTTTCCACTCCGCGTAGTCCTAAACACTAATTTATTCACATAATCCACTTTTCACATAACAACATCTTACTCCAAGTGTTCAAATATTTAATATACTTACCTCGCAGTCCCTTGAGAAAACGTCGCTCTGCCTCGTTGTAACTGACGGTCGTGTCCACCGTGAACTTAATGATAAATTCTCTTATTATTCGGTCGAACCAGTGGTCCACAGCTCACGCTATCTTATCTTCTGAGGCTTCTAGTCTGTGCACTAGTTCCGGAGTCCACACTATTGGTTTGTCGAGCCTACACCTTCCTTGGCTGTCTACTAACTTCGTGATCCACTCATATAGCTTTGACGGAAAAGATGCAAAGAAAATCTCGTGGATTTCAGTGTATAGGTAGTGATCCAGCCACTGTTCCTTAGATACTTGCAGATTTCTATTTTCCTGCGCCGTGAACTCGTGAATCTTCTTGTCCAACCACTCTTCAATTTATTTCTTTGTAAGGTTCCAATGGCATGACATCAGACATCCTTTATGTAGATCCCGCTCCCAGCAATGAAACCATTTGTTGGCTTACTGGGGCCTAACCCAGGTTCAAAGGTGATTTAGCCAAGAAAGTCTCGGTACTATTGGCCCTTTCGGCAACAATCCACGGAGCACGGACTGAGGTCTTACCTGAAGTAGTATGGGAGGGTGCTAGAACTAGGTTTCCACACCTCGAGGATGTCTAATGGGCTTCTGTAGGTTCGCAGTTTGACCGGTCACTGCTTGCACCTGTGATCCCTTCGTGACCTGCAGTGTGGCTTCCACCCAGCCCTACTTGGGGCGCGACCCGTTTAATATCCACGATCCTTGTTAATTAACCAAGTACTTAACTTGTGTGCATAAGATTTATGGTTATTACAACATATATATCAATTTTATTAGTGTGCACAATACATAACCGAATACAAACATAAAGAAGATAATGCACAACAAATACGCAGGAATAGAAATCAACTTCTCTTTTATTAATCTTCAATCTTGCTTACAAACCCAACACCGTCCTGCGCACTCAGCTGCAGGAGTCCACGCACTCAGCTACGACTCTGTGCACTCAGCTGGAGAGCCTCTTCCTACTACTACAATCTAGTACACTTAGAACTCTTCTCTAAGCTCGAACCATTCCTTCACTATTCATCCTTTTTTTTTTTTTTTTTTTTTCGCTAACTTTAAAAAACTTTACAACTTAGAGCCTCGCTCTATTTATACAATCCCATGGTTCGTATACCATGGGTAGGCCGACTTTAAACTAATCTATAATACAATGTTTAGGGTGGAAAACCCTATGAATCAATTGTAAACTTCGCGTTCCATGCCCGCAATTCGCGGAGTTTTACAATATCTTTGACCAAAACTTGGGCTTTGAGCCCCAAAACCTGCTGTGGGGGGATTCCATGCCCAACAAACATCCACAAGGAAGGTATGGGGAGAAACTCACCTCCAAACCATAGGCTCAGCTTAATAGTTGGCCACCCATGAGCCTCAATCTACTATCACCAGATTTAACAGTCTATTCCCTCTCACCCCAAAAAGATGCCCTCTTCTCACTTCCCCCTTTGTTACATAGATACCTTCGATCATAAAGGATTTGATTTGTCATAATTATCTTTTATCCTTAATTGTCTTTACCCATGCCTTTTTATTTTTGTGTAGTTTTGTATTTTCATTAGTTTGGGGCATGGCATACTTCTCAACTTCAATGAAATTAACTCTGAAGTTAACTTAATCATGCACTTCATCATAACATAATATCATTTGCCACCAAGGCAAGCATCTGTCACCAAGACATGAACATCATCTACCAGCAAGGCATGAATATCATCTACATGCATCTATCACCGAGATAGGAATATCATCTTCTGCCAAAGTTACATCTGTCACCAAGACAGAAACATCATCTGCCACCAAGACATGCATCTATCACCAAGATAGGAATATCATCTACCACCAAGGCAAACATATGTCACCGAGATAGGAATATCATCTGTGACCAAGACAGGAATATCATCTATAAGCATCTATCACCAAGACAAGAACATCCTCTGCCACCAAGGCAAACATCTATCACTAAGATAGGAATATCTTCTGCGAGCAAGGCATGGATGTCACAAAGACATGAATATCATCTATCTCTAAGGCAAACATCTATCACCAAGATAGGAATATCATCTATAGGTAATTTTCACCAATATAGGAACAAAATTTTCCACCAAGGTAGACATCTATCACCAATATAGGAATATAATCTACCACCATGGTAGGCACCTATCACTAAGATAGGAATATCATCTGCCACTAAGGGATGCATCTATCACCAAGACAGGAACATGATCTGCAGGCATTTGTCACCAAGATAGGAACATCATCTACCACAAGGGAAAGCATATTTCACCAAGATAGGAACATCATTTGCCACCAAAGAAGATATTTATCACCAAGGTAGGAATATCATTTACTACCAAGGTAGACATCTGTCACCAAGACATGAATATCATGTGCAGGAATTTGTCACCAAGATAGGAACAACATCTTACACCAAGGTAGAGATCTGTTAGCAATATAGGAACATCATTTACAACCAAGGAAAACATCTGTCAGTAAGACATGAATATCATTTTCCATCAAGGTAGGCATTAGTGGTTGACATATAATTTCCTCCTTCATTTTAAATTTGGAATCACAACTCTAGGGCATAAGAAATACTGGGAATAGTAGATTGAGTTGTTCTCGTACCATAAAATCATGAAATATTATCATAGTATTATAATGTCACTACATATGTATTAGAGACATATCAACGTAGTAAATGAAATCACATGATAACATAATTCTCATAGGTTGGTATTGAGATTCAGGACATGAGAGTACTAGCTCTTGTTATCTCATCCCTTAATTGGTATTTCAAGATATGGGGACCTAAATCATACAAAAAAACATATCACATGGAGAGAACATAATTTTCATATACTAGTGTTGAGATTCATGGCACAAGAGAACCACCTTAGGTTATTAGGTCCCTTCATTGGTCTTTTGACATATGGGGACCCAAATCATACATAAACTTATATCGTATAGAGAGAAAGAGAAAAACCCATAATTATCATAAGCATTCTTGTCATGATTCATTAAGTTACTAGATACCATACATCATCAAATAAATTTGCTTCCATGAATTCATTGAATAAATTGGCTCTCTTTCAGTCATTGTAATTATATACTCGTTTTCTTCTAGAAAAACCTAAGTGATAACAACTATGTCATAGGTGCTTTTAACTGGAATGAAGTAGGCACTTTTAGTGAGTTTGTCAACAACTACCATAATGTAGTCATGTATCTAGGGTGTTATAGGAATACCTCCCACAATAACCCATTAAGATGACTTCTCCCTTGGTTTCAGGTATATCATGAGGTTGTAGTAGTATTTCAAGGTGATGATGTTCTACTTTAACTGGTTGAAATTCTACGCACTAGGCTATGAAATGTGTTATATATCTTTTTTTCTTTTTTCTTTCGTTCACGTCGGGAAAAATATTATTTTTAGGTTGTTGTTCATTTCTTCCCTCCTAGATGTGCAACATAAGGAACTCATGGGAAGTACCTCTCATATGGCCAATGAGTAGGGAAATGAGGATAGGGACCATAATACTACTGATGGACGCATCGTGTACTACCGTACCCCCTATGCTAGCATGTTAATATTGATCTAGGATCAATGGAAACTAACTACAGGTCAGTTAAGAGTGGTATGACACACTCTCTGTTGTTGGAGACTGACTTCATGTTAGTGGAGAATGGTATGATACATTCTCAATCACTTCTTTCTTCATGGTTCAACAGAGTATTGCAATGACAAGGATTGTACAGATTGTCAAACAATTTGGTAGGTGATGTTCTCCCTAGTTGAGAGGGGGTGTTAAATTTGGCAACTAGAACTCACTAAAGAGCTTCCTCAACCAGACAACTTCACAAGAGGCCAAACTAGCAGCAATGTATTCAACCTCAGTGGTGCTTAAAGCAACCGACTTCTGCTTCTTGCCGATCCGTGATATTGAAGCAGAACCTAGGGAGAAGTAACATCCTGATGTGCTTTTGTGATCCACCACACTAATAGCCCTGTCTGCATCAGAGTAACCATGGAGCTTCACATTCCCAGCAGTGTATCTCAGTTCATAAGTGATTGTGCCCCAGAGATATCTCAAGAGATTCATGGTAGCAATCCAATGTATATGATGAGGCTCGACCATAAACTGACTCGATGTGTTCACTGCAAAACATATGTCTGGACAGGAGGTCAACAAGAACATCAGGGCCCCTATGAGTTGATGATACTCAGAAGGATTTCCCAAATCGGGCCCAACAGTCACGGACTTGCAGTTCACCATCCCAAATCTTTCAAGTAGCTTCAAAACATATTTACCTTGAGAAAGGAAAATCTCCCCTGGATTTTGCCAGACCTCCAACCCTAGGTAGTATGCATCGGTCCTTCATATCAAATTCTAAAGCCAACTCTCTCTTACATTGATGAATAAGAGGGTCTGCACCTGTCAGAAAGAGATCATCCACATAGAGTACCAAGATGAGAGGCCTATAATTCTCAACTTTAAAGTAAAGGTTCATATCAACTTCACTTCTTGTAAATCCCAGCTTCATTAGATAGCTATCGATCCTCTCATACCAAGCCCGGGGTCGTTGCTTCAACGCATAGAGGGCTTTCTTCAACCTGCATACATGTGTCTGACGATCTTGAACTTCAAACCCCTTAGGTTGTTCCACATAGACTTCCTCCTTAAGTGAATCATGCAAGAAGGCAGCCTTGACATCCATTTGGTGTAGATTCCATCCTTGTGAGGAAGGAAGGGCTATAATTGAATGAATGGTGGTGTAGCGAGCAACGGACGCAAATATTTCATCATAATCTACACCTTCCTTTTGAGAGAAGCTTCATGCAACAAATCTAGCCTTGAACTTCGCAACACTTCCATCAGAACCATGCTTGATCTTGTAGAGCCATTTAGAGGTGACAACAGATTTGTCATGGGGTGTAGGGACCACATCCCATACATCATTCTTCGTAATTGACTCATCCTCTTCGTTCATAGCATCCTTCCATACTTGTTTCTTCACAGCTTCTTCGAATGAGCAAGGTTCAGACTATTTAATGGTGCTCATAGTAGTTAAGTACCCTTGGTACCTATTGGGCTTCTTTCTTTCACGAAATGTCCCCCTCGGTGTAACATGTATCTGGACATCTTCGAGATTTTCCCTTAGCCATGAGGGTCTCCTTTTGGAGGAGGAGGGATCACGAGGAGGAGGATCAATGGGATCCATCAGTTCTTCAACATCGAGCATCAACTCATCCTACAAATCTACCTAATTTCCTACATCTGCTTTTTTGTCCTTACTTGGAATAGGAAGGTTTCTAATCTTCCTTAGGGTAGCATCCTCATCGAAGGTGACATCATGACTCAACTCTACTTCTCTTTGACTAGGCACATAGATTCTATATGCCTTAGAATTTTCATTGTAGCCCACAAAAGTTCCTTTTTTCCCAGATGCCTCGAATTTACTTCTCTTTTCTTTCGGCACATGAAAGTTTACAGGACTACCAAAAATTATAAAATGAGAAACATCAGGTTTCTTCCTGGTGAAAACTTATTTGGGAGTTTTGGAGTCCAATGCTTGATGAGGGCATCGATTTTGAAGGTACACAACAACGATGGCAACTTCTCCCCATAGGAACTTTGGAAGTCCCTGATCATGAACCATGGTAGGAGTGGCTTCTATAATGGAACGATTCTTCCTTTTAGCAACACCATTTTTCTCAGGAGTATATGCAGTAGTAGTCTCCCTCTTAATGCCAGCTTCCCTACAATATTCATTTGACTCATACTCAATTCCATTATCGGTCCTCAATATCTTGGTCTTCTTCCCTATTTGATTTTCCGCCAAGGTTTTGGAGGCACAAAACCATGAGAATATTTCGTCCTTATTGTTCAAGAAATATATCCAAGATTTGTGAGAGAAGTCATCCACAAAGATAACGCAATAAAAATATCCTCCTAATGATGTCACAGGCAACATACTAGATAGATCAGAATGAACCAATTGCAAAATGTCTGTGGTCTTGCTATCACTTGAGACTTGAGGGGAATGCTCCCCTTGTATGTTTTCCCTTGGCACATCCTTGACATACACCTTCATGATTTATTTTGAATTTGGGCATACCTGTAACCATCTTCCTCACATCAGGTAGATGTGTTGCAAGACATGGCTCACAGTGGACTTCCTCCAACTTGATATAAACTGTCAACCCTGAATCCAAGAGTAAATGCTTCTTTGATTTTTTTTTTTCCACATATGTACCTTTCCATCAATGAATTCCACCTTGAATCCTTTGTCTTCCATTGCCGAGATAGACACTACATTATTCTTTAGATCAGGTACATATAGTAGTACTTCTTGAAGATGAACGGTGCTACCTTGATTCAATTGAGGGGTAACATTCCCAACTCCCTTCACGGTATACGTGGCATTGTCTCCAAGGATAATTTCCAAATTTGTATCCTTCTCTATCAGATTTGAAAGAGCTTCCTTGTAGCTGGTGAAGTGCCTTGATGCACCACTATCAATCAATCAATTTCCCAAAGTATATAGAGGAGAGGTAGTAGAGAGGGTAGATATGAGATAAAATTCCTTTTTCTTAGAATTTACAGCATTAGACTCATCATACTTGGAGTTTCTTGTTCTTTTGGAAGCTCGATCATTTCCAAGTTGAGTAGTGGAAGCATTCCTTTTCCCTTTGTTGTTGAACCCGTAATTCCTTTGATTATTGTTGTTGGCCCTGGAATGATTGTGATCATCATCATGAGATGTGTCCCTTATATTTGGACACTCCATGACATAGTGACCAAACTTGTTGCAAACGAAGCATCTTACCTTCCTTCCATTTTTGAATCTCGGTCTCTTTGCTTCTTTGAGCCTGTATTGTTCTTACTCTTGGCATGAGTGGAGAAAACAGTAGGATTATTCCTATTTGAAGGCATCTCCAATTCCATCATCCTTGTTTCTTCTTGAGAACATATAGTCAGCAATTATTCAAAACCTAGAATTCTATCGTTATTGAGAATAACAGAGTTGAATACATGCCATTCGGGAGGAAGACCTCCAAGGGCAATGAGAGTGAGCTCCCTGTCAGCAATAGCTTCACCAATCAAAAGAAGATCATTTTTGATCTCGATAATCCTCATGAAGTAGTATTGAATATCCCCACCTTTTCCCTTATTTATATCCTTTAGCTTGTTCTTGAGGAAAAGAATTTGATTTGCATTCCTAGATTTGAAAATGCCAACCAACCTGTCATATATCTCCTTTAATGTATTCAAATTGGAGATGTAAGCTACTAAGTGCTTATGAATAGAATCCCTGGTGATATTCTTGGTTTTGACTTCACCCTTCTTGTACTTTGTCTTAGCAGTAGCCGGCGCATTTGAAGGAGGTTGGAGAATCTTTCCCTGCACATAATCCATGACATCTTGCTCTTCTAAAGTCAAATTAAGAGACATCTTCCATGCATGATAATCAGACTTATCATGAAGCTTATCATCGGACCTGAAGTAGGAGGTGGAGGCCATTGAGACTTGTTCTTGATCAATGATTGCTCATCTTAGTGATTACTCTTCACTCTTGCTTGGGCTTTGCCTTCACCTTAGTATTGATACCATGTTAATTTTATGATAACAATGGTATGTTCTATGCTTAGAGAAATTTTACTTCAATTTTCTTTATTAGCCCAATATCATATCCAGTATAGCAATCACATCAACATGATAGTAAAATGCAGATAAAACATAAACAATAACAGTAGAAGACAAGACAACACAAGAGGACACAAGATATGACACCAACCAGGGACAAACCCCAGTGTGGGGAAACCCTTGATCAATTCTTCTTATAATTCTTCAAAAGTTCAACAGAGAGAGATAGTATAGTTTACAATATTCACTTGCCCAAACTGATCAGTCAAAATAGCAGAAACATAAAGCCGTAACAAGAAAGTCAACGTTGGTCATTAGGGCTGAAATTGACCTCCAAAACAACTCGGTGAACATTGGTCAACTCGGCTTCCAACAGCAAGATAATGTAGCCCAAAACAGTCCAAAAATACCAGTCAAACCTGGTCATAAAAAGTCAATGCATCAACCTGAATTAGGGAAGTCAATATTGGTCAATGCAAGGGTCAAACTGCCTTGGTTTTTGTACCCAAAACAATGGCCTGCCCAAACAAAAGTCTCCCTCACAAAATCGAAGTCAAGCAGGGTCAACACTGGTCAAAGTCAAACTCCTGAAATTTTGGCCAAATTTGGTCAACATAGCAGCTAGAAAAGAGAGTCTTCCTTCCACACGTGTGGAGAGAGAGAGGCCTAGAAATCCGTACCCAATCAAGATGAGAGAGAGAAAGATGAATGAGATGAGATGCCAAAATGAGGAGGAGGCACCTTGTATTTATATGCAACGTTGAACGCTGGAGGAGGCTAATTTGATGGTTGGCCGAGTTTGACAATTTGTCCATAATCAAAATAAATTCATAACTTCATTTGTACATGTCAGAATGGGATGATATTTAGATCAATCCTACACCTCTCAGAGGGAGGAATCCAAGAAAAATATCAGCTACCTCATAAGAGTTGTCCAAAGTTATGTTTGGCTCTAGTTTCCAAATTTAACACTAACAAATAATTCAATTTTAAATATGTAAATTCCAAATGCTATGAATGATGAACCATGGAATAAAACGATAATGTTGAAAAGGTGAATCATGAAATTTCCAAATGCAAGAATAAGAACGTAAGTTGAGCTTGCCCAGAACGATAGAGTCAGAGGGTATGTGTTATGTTTGATATTTTCTAAGGTTGGATGAGAAGAAGTCCGAGGTATAGTAGTAGAAATGGCACAACCATAAAATTAAGTAGCTTAAAACCTTACATGGATGAAAGGAGTTATTGTAAGTTGTGATTAAAAGACTTGGAAACTACAAATGGCAGTGATGATTTGTAAACCATGGCATATAGGGCCCGATTAAATTCCTAAGGTGTTTCCCTGGAAAAATGAGTTCCAATCCTAAGATGGAAAGTCTCTATTATATTTTCCCAATCTAGAAAATTTAATTGCTTGTATTTAAAAACCCTAAATTTTGAAGTTTTTTTAATAACAATCGGCCAACATAGTTTATAACTTTTAATGACATATGTTGCATTACAAAACCAAATAGCTAACACAACAAGATAGTGATAATTCACATGGTATGGAAACCATCAACCAAAGACATGCTACTTTTATTAGTAAGTTTGTTATCGAAAATATTCAATGAGAGATATACTACTATTCTAGGATAATTGCAATCAAGAAACAATCACATAGTCAACACTCACAAAAACAGTCACTAAACACACAGAGAATCACAAAGAAGGCACCATAAAACTCATAGGCACCTCTATGCCATGTCAATTGTGAGGAATGCATATATACAATGGGAGGGATTTCATATATAATTCGCTTTTATATGCTATATGACCGACTGATTCTTAAAAATACCTTGACCATATTGAAATTTAACTATTGGAGAAGTCACAATGTTTGGCGTTTTCGAAGTTGTATGCTACTGTTCTACATAGGAAGCTCTCTATGACCTTGAGCAGAGACAACTTAGAGCTAGGGGACAGGCAGGTTTTCGACTGGCTCATTAGACCATTGACCACATCTTCACCCTTCACGCCGTGATTGAGGAGGCACGACACCACTCTTTGAAAGTATATTTTTGTTTCATAGATTTTCAGAAAGCTTTTGACTTTGTTCTGGGGGAGGCCTTGCTCTAGAGACTCAGAGATATTGGCATCTTTGCAACCCTATTGACCGTTATTATGCGCCTATATGAGTCCATTCTTGGTCATCTTCACGCAACCCATGGGATGTCTGATTTCATTCGAAGCACTATTGGGGTTAAACAAGGTTGTCCATTGTCCCCTACCCTCTTTGGGATATATATTGATGAGTTGGAAGCATTTCTACACGAGCATATCCAAGACACTAATGGCTACCTTCTTCACTAGGTTCTGATATCTATTATAATATTTTTTGACGACGTGGTCCTACTTTCCTCATCCCCAGAAGGATTACAGAGGCAATTGGATGTCTTAGCTCTGTTTTGTGATCATCGACAGTTGATGGTCAACTTGGGTAAAACCAAGGTTATGATCTTCAATGGGGTGAATAAAACCTGAGACCTTCACTTTCTATTCAGAGGGGAGGAGATTGAGATCACCTACACGTATACTTACTTGGGGGTGCCATTATCAGGTCGCTGTTTCAGTTTGCGACCAACGCTTTAGGCTCGGATCAACAAAGGCTATGGATCCTTAGCCCTTCTCGAGAGATAGTGCTTTCGACATCACTTCCAGTACATCTCGTCCAAGATGAGCCTCATGGACACCTTAATCTGTCCCATTGTTCTATATGACTCAGAGATTTGGGGACCGTATTTAATTGAGTCAGACTGCGCTTCAGTTGAGAGAGTCTAGATTCTTCTTCTCCGCCACATCATTAGGTGCAAACTGACAATGCCGGAGCACATCATCCTTGCAGTGTTTGGAGCTTAGCCCTTTCGGCTTGAGATGGTCTTCAGATTGGTTTCATTCTTGCATCATGTCCAGGGCTTGGAAAAATTGATAAAGAGTAGAGACTGATATCCTTACTTGGTATATTGCTCTTTAGACTATTACCCTTTCTACTCCCTCAGGCCAAGCCAGATGTTGGTTTATAAGAGTTTCAAATCTCTTAGAGTCAGTGGGAATTCAATTAGATCGTCTCCCTCCTTTCCAATATTCCTTAGATGCTCTTGGTCACCTTTTACCTACTAGACAGGAGCTAAACAAGATCATCAGGGAGGACATCTACATGCAGTTTTCCTAGGTCACCTGGTTCAATCCTCCAAGAGGGTTGTGCCCAAAGATGGCCTTCTACGCTGAGCACTTCTTGGAGTTGAGAGACGGGCTCATTGTTCGACCTCAGTATACGTTTCACCACTGGATGCATGTTCTTTGCATTCATCTAGGCCAGTTCATAGTAGGTTCTCATAGACTTCAGGTAGAGATGGACCACCAGGTGGATAGACTAGACAGACTCTGCCAGGTATGTCATTTACAGGAAGTGGAGACA
Source organism: Pinus taeda (assembly GCA_000404065.3). Classification (NCBI taxonomy): domain Eukaryota; kingdom Viridiplantae; phylum Streptophyta; class Pinopsida; order Pinales; family Pinaceae; genus Pinus; species Pinus taeda. Next base: position 251,456 of record APFE030585882.1, on the reverse strand, counting down.
AAGGTGCACTATCTACTATGAGATCAGAGGAAGTTTTCATTGCTTGTTCAGAGATTCTTAAACCCTCGTCGAATTTTTTCAGGTACCTTGTTCAAATATGTTTGGCCCTATATATGCAAGAGGATCTTAGGTTCCGAGTGCACATCCTTCAGCCTCCCATCAGAGAAGACCCCACACAGAGGATCACGACATTTTTCAGGGTACTACCTTAAGATAGGGGCACTAACAGATCGATTGGTACTAGTATGTATCCAGGCTCTATATCAGTGAGGATCCATGGGACCTCGCCCTGCCACACGAGATCTCAGCAACAGTTCCATCTCAGATTCGTTCCTGGGAGACGCACTAGGTCCTCTAGCATTCAGCATTATGTGAACCCCCTAGGCAATGATTTAGTGGACAATATGCACTTGCCATTGGCTCTTCACTGGGCCAATAGACTTTGATGAGTTTCTTCAGTGTTATTCATTCAACCTCAGATGTTAGGAGAGATGGGTGAGATGTTGATTTACTTCATGCATTGTATCTTTTATAGGAGGCCGTTTGGTTCTCCTGCTTTGTATATACATTAGTGTACTCAATAGTCCCTTTGACATACTTTGTGGTCATTAGTTGGACATAAATATAATTATCTTATCCTATCTTATCTCATTTCTATCTTAATTAAATTCAGTGACCCACCTCTCCGAGTAACCACAAGACCGTCAATGTGGGATATTCTGGCGATTATTCCCAATGTCACGCGATCAAGAAGTCATCTAGAAAGCTGGGACCTCATCCATTTCTAATGATCCCCATGCATTCTATGTGTTTTTTCAGGATATTCAAAGTGGGAACTGATATAGATAACGATTGCGACGACGCAAGTTTGGAACCCATGAATGCTCATCGGCAAGCATAACCCTAGAACCCGAGAAAGACAATGTAAAAAAAAACACCATGAAATTTGAAACCCTACGGTGATTCCCAGTTCTCGATTCATCGTAATAACACTTGTTACAAATTGACTATTTATGCATCCCTTAAATTAATAACGAAAGCCTCGAAACAAGAAAACAAAAATAGGATGATGTTCTACATTATACATTAAATCATTGGGTTATCTTTTGTGTTGACTTATATAAAAACATATTTAAGATGTATCATGCCCAAATTTGGATGGTTTGGTTTCTTGTTGATTTAAATCTGGTGGTTTTAGATTTGATGCTAAAATGTTAATAATTCTATATCTAGAAAAACAACCACATATCCAAAAGTTTAACAACAAATTTCATAATAATACGTTTTTATTTTTATTTATTTTTTAACTCCAAAGGTAGCTACAATTTTAACATGACTCTAATATCATTATGTAATACCTAAAAAAAGAAGGCTAAGGTATATATCTTTATCTAAAGAATGGAGTGTATTTATTGGGACTATTGTAATTTCCACCTCCTTACGAATTCCTCTTCAGCAACTCCACAAGGAAGGAATGGGGAACAACTCACCTCCCAATTGTAGGCTCAACGCAATAGCTAGCCACCCATGAGATTCAATCTTCTATTGCCAGACTTAACAATCTATTCTATCTCGCCCCCCAAAAGATGCCATATTTTTACTTCTCGCTTTCTTATATAGAGTCCTTCGATCATAAAGGACTTGATCCCAAGATTTCACTTGTCATAATTATTTCTTATCTTGAATTATCTTTCCCTATGTATTGATTGTTTTATTGTGCAATTTGTTATTTTAATCGATTTGGGGTGTGACAACCTCCACCTAAGAGATTCTATGAAATTGATGAAATTCTAAGGCAAACTTAGTTTGTGGAACAAATTCTTATGCTTCGGTAGTTTGGTTATGCCATATATGCTTAATTGTCACCACATTGGAAAGGTGTAATGTGGATGGTAATATATACATGCCATAACATGTATCAAGAATGGTCAACTTCTTTGCCTAACTTTCTGATGGCTGCCAAAACAAGCCTTGATACCATCCATGTTGCCATCTGTAATCACCTAAACCATGCACACAATTAAAGAATTAAAGTGTGGATCAACTACCATTTGAAATTTAAATTTTAAATTTTCAAAATGTCGTGCAGAGCTACATGAACACTAGAGAGGTAGGATTTTTATGGCTTGGATTTTTGTCAGACATAGCGCCCCTATTTGAATGGCTCCGTTGTTTCAAGTATCTATAAGCTTGCCTTCCCTCTTGGATACAGATGGAGAGCCTAACTTTTTGAAGTGGAAGGGAGCAAGTTGATAACATTGTGGCAGTGTAAATCTCACGTTTCTTAATTTCGTTTTTCAGATTTAATTCCATTTTGTCCATGAAAATAATCATTACACTAGAGAGGCAGGATTTTTATGGCCTAGATTTTTGTCAAACATAACACCCCTGTTTCAATGGCTCCGTTGTTTCAAGTATCCATAAACTTGCCTTCCCTCATGGATATTGATGGAGAGCCTATGGGAGCAAGTTGATAACACTGTGGCAGTGTAAATCTCAGGTATGTTTATTTTTCCTTTTCAGATTTAATTCCATTTTGTCCATGAAAATAATCATTTACATATTTTTTATGGTTGAAATACAAACATCACCAATAACTTATGGCTTGAATAACCGTAACCCTAGGGCATCTAAGTCGTCAAAATCACCCAGGGATCACACTAGGCCTGGGCCACACCAGCACTTAACATGGTTGGATTATTTTCCATAGAGTTCCAAAGTGATGACCTTTACACCACAAAGTGATTTAATACAATGCACCATGGACATGTTGATGGTAGAGATTTAATATCCACCAAATACTCTAAATATTCTTAGTAGTATACACAAATCAAAGGTTGAGATTTATCTCCCAATTAGTTATGCCCTTTTTGTCATTTTAATTAAATTTTGTTAATTAAAAAAATGTCATATAAAGTGAATTATAGTTTTTTGGGCATGTGCTACTGATAAGTCATGGTATTGGCCCATGTTATTGTATCAAAAAACTATTTATTAATTAAGAATGCTTGTGGCAAAGTAGGGATAAATTTCCATGGTTAATAATCTTTCCATGATTTTTAAAATATAGACATGCCTAACCTACACATTAATGTTTTATAATTAATAATAATAATATAATTTAAAAGGAGTATTCTAAACAAATGACAATTTCACCCAAAAATTGTTGTCAATCATAAAAAGAGTCGGTTTTCGACGACACAGAATAATGAGAAAAATTGTCGAACCAACAGGTGGGTGAGATTGTCTCGGGATGACCAGTGTCATATTGTCACCTCACCCATGGGACGTGGCGAATTAATTATGTAGGATGGTAGGCGGGTGAGCCTTCCTCTTACATGCCTAACCTACACATTTTTTTTTAATTAATAATAATAATATAATTTAAAAGGAGTAATCTAAAAAAAGGAAAATTTCACCCAAAAATGGTCATTGATCATAAAAATAGTTGGTTTTCGATTGAAGAATAATGAACAAAATTGTTGAACCAACAGGTGAGGTGAGATTGTCTTGGGATGACCACCATAATATTCTTGCCTCACCCATGGTGTTAGCACTTGAAATTTCAACTTAGGCTGAAAAAGGAAAACCTCAAGGCAACATCAAACCATTTAGCCTCGTAGCTAGCCCTACGGGGCAAGAGAAGGCTCTCTCCGGTCAATCTCAGTAAAATCTTCAATGGATGAGATGACTAATAGGGTAACATTGATTTTAGGCTAGTAAACTGATCAAAAGGGTTGATTTGGGGTTTTTAGGGTTTTTGGTGGCAAATTGAGGGGATGGCAATTTTGGGTGCGGGGATTGGACACAGTGTCTGCAGGGGGTTCTTTGGGGTGAGGTAGGAGACAGTATTGATGCCTTTGATTGAGGTGGATGATTAGGAATGACAGGTGAGGAGTTAAGGAGAGCAAACAA
>APFE030585882.1:214064-241396 GCA_000404065.3 Pinus taeda | reverse complement strand
CTACTAGACCGACTCTAACATTGGCTCCAATGGGGATGGTAGCTCCTTGGAGGTGCCAAGAACCTTAGACCTCTGGGAGAGCAGACCAGTGCTTTATCCATTGGGCGATGGAATCCATTATTTACACATGTGACCCAAATTTAGACAACTTTATTCACTTTGACACTTGACTGAAATTTTAAACTAAATTTGACACAAACCGACTCGCTTTATGCAGAAAATAGACTGACTGAAACAACTTGAAAAACTCAAACCAACTAATCACCATGTTCAGAATTATAGCCTTCACTGCGGGCCCCAGACTAAAGATGGAGATCAGTTTACTCTTGCTGCAAAATGAAAATAAAACGGTAATTACAATGAGAGTGATTAGAGCAGAAAATGCTCAAGCATAATATCTTTTGAGCAGCCGGCCATTCACCGGCCTACCAAAACATTCATCACCATTAATTTCTTTGAGAAGAAAGGCATTTGGACCACGGTATGCTGCAATTTTGTAGGGACCTTTCCACAAGTTGTCGAATTTTCCATGCTTCCCTTTGTCTTCATTTCGGGCATCCCATCTCAAAACAACATCATCTATCTGAAAATCATCCGGCTTTGCTTTTCTGTTATAAATTTTCTTGATGCGCTCTTGCAATTTCAGGGAATTTTGAATAACTTCATCTCGTGTCTGCTGTAAATGAATCATTTGACTAATCCGTCGTTGCATAGGATCCTCCTCATCACTAGCTTCTTGAAGCAAATTTGCCACTAGAACACTAAGTGAAGTAGGAAACACTGCATCAGTCCCGTAGACCAATTCAAAGGGTGACATACCAATTGACTTCTTTTGACTTACACGATCAGCCCATAATGCATTTACTAACTTTTTGTGCCAACTCTTCTTGTTGATTTCCAACAATTTCTTGATGATGTTTACTAGAGACTTGTTTGAAGATTCAGCTAGCCCATTTACTTGCAGATGGTAGGCGGTCGAATGCCCCAAGCTGATGTTATATTTGTAGCAAAAATCAACCATCCTCTTTGATTTAAACGCTGCTGCATTATCTGTAATCAACTTATGTGGACAGCCGAAACGTGACAATATGTTATTCTCAAGAAAAGAAATAATTACCGAGTCCATGGCCCGCCGAGTGGGAATGGCTTCAATCCACTTCGTGAAGTAATCTGTGGCGGTCAAGATCCATCGATGCTGCCCGGAAGATGCTAGGTGGATTTTGCCAATAAAATCCATGCCCCATTGTTGAAATGGTGCGCTGATTTCAATGGGCTTAAGAGGTAGCAGCTGTAATTTTTGCTTTCCTTGAAAAATTTGACATTCATGACAACTCTTAACTGCTTTATATACATAAGAAAATAAAGAAGGCCAATAGAAACCAGCTCTCAAGATCTTATTAGTCGTGGTCTTCCAAAACAAGTGACCCCCACAGTCATCTTTATGAAAATCTTCTACTGCTGTCTTAGCTTCTTCTTCGACCAAACAGTTTAGCAAGATGCCACCGGGATCTTTCCAATAAAGTGCAGATTTGATGATGCAAAATTTTGCTTCCTTTAGCTTCAATGTTCTAGCTTTGTTTCTAGGCATCCCATGGGGTGAAGACAAATTTTGAAGCACATATACTATATCAGCATACCAAGGAGAAGAAACAAAGATATCTGATACCTGTAAAGCTGAATTTTCTTCGTCTTCATCGGATAAAGCAGCAATCAAATTGATGTCTAGGACATGGAGAGTCGTTTCAGCCATCATCTTAGCAAGACCTTGACCTTTAATCAACTTGGTAGGCTTAATTTCCACATCATATTCTAACAATGCAGTGATCCACTTACCCCTTCTTCCTTCCGGCTCTATTTGTACTAAAACATCCTTCGCAGCTGCGTTGGGAACATATGCCAAAATGTGAGAATTGAGTATGTATACCCGGAAATATTTCAAAGCTTTTATCAACGCCAGTGCTTTCTTCTCAATGATATTATAATTTAGTGCTCCGTCCCTTATGATGCGGCTGAAAAACGCTATGGGCCTCTTGACTCCATCTCTCTTTTGCATCAACACGACTGCCAATGTATGCTCAGAAGCAAATGAAAATCAAATAAAATCTTGTGTATAATCTGGGCTGATCAAAGTGGGGGCTGAAGATAAGATTAACTTTACCAAGTTAAAATACTTTACCGCTTCTTCGGTCCATTTGAGCTCGCTGTCCTTTTTGAGCATGTTGGTTATCTCTCTAAGATGTTCGACCAGATTGGGAATAAAGCGACGCAGAAAATTCAATTTGCCATTGAAGGATTGAATCTCCTTCTTTCGTCGAGGCTGCTCTAATTGCTGAATTGCTTCCACCCGTGCAGGATCTATTCGAATGCCATCTTTAGAAATAATATGACCCAGCAGCTTGCCTTCTCTCATAGCAAAAAGGCTCTTCTTCGGATTCAACGAGATACCATACTTTCTGCACTTTTGGAACACCTTAGTCAAATGAAACAAATGCTCTTCATATGATTTAGAAAACACGGTCAAATCATCAAGATAAACAACCAAAAAGACATCTTTCTCATTAGAAAAGGCCATATCCATTGCCCGCTGAAATGTGGCGCCAGCGTTCTTCAATCCAAACGGCATCTTGGCATAATGAAATGTCCCCCATGGAGTAGTAAATGCTGTCTTGTCACGGTCATCTTCGTGCACCAAAATCTGATTATACCTGGAATAACCATCAAGCAATGACATCCTTGATGCCCCCATTACCCGCTGCAATATATGATCCATTTTGGGCAGCGGATAATTGTCCTTTAGTGATACCTTGTTCATATTTCTGAAGTCTATACACAAGCGAATTTCACCAGTCTTCTTTCTCACGGGCACCAAGTTGGAAATCCAATCAAAAAATCGAATTGGCACTATGATTCTAGACTTATATAACCTGTTGATTTCCTTCTTGATCAATGGCAGCAATTTAGGATTAATTCTTCTCAACTTTTGTCGGAAAGGCTTTTGATTTGGCTTTATTGGAATGGTATGTTGAATGATACTTGTGTCATAAGTTTTCAAATCTGAATAGTCCCATGCAAAAACATTAGAAAACGAAGACAACAATCTGATATATTCATTCTTTACCTTGGGCGAAAATGATTTCGAGAGTTTCACCATCTTTGGATTTTCGGCAGTCCCAAGATTCACATCTTCGACACCTTCGTCCATTGGCCTCAAAGTTGGCTTGCGGGCCACATCATCTTGATCAAACAATTATTCCAAAGGAATTAATCCTTTAGGAATGTAATTTTCCTTGAGCTGCAACACATCCATCTGATTTACTCCTTCAGCTTCCGTGTCTATGGAGATGTCTTCGAATTTACCCTCAATTTGCATAAATCTTTGATTTCTTCGTCATATTGGAAAACTTGCCAACACCTTTGATTATCTGGAACTGTAGGACGATGCTTCACATATATCTCAAACTTATTGCTGGAATTCATGGGTATTTTCAGATTACTCGCTGCCTTTGCCAATGCATCCGCAACACCATTTTGAATCTAGGGCACACATGTCAAAGTATGTTCTGAAAACAGTTTTAAAATGTCTAGGATAGCATTCCGATATGCTCGCATACGAGGATGTTTGTCCTGAAACTCACCTTTCACTTTCTTGATAACCAATTCGGAGTCGCCATATACCGCTATCTTCTTTGCCTTCAACTTCCAAAGGATTTTCAGACCAGCAATAAGAGCCTCGTATTCCGCCTCATTATTTGAACAATCAATAGCTAATTTATATGAACATACCCGTACCTTGCTTGGAACTTGGTTTTGGACTGAAAATGGGCTTTGAATCCACACACCTATACCAGCACCATCGCTGCCCACAACGCCATCAAAATCCATGGTCCAAAGACCATCTTCATCGTCTTCTAAATGCTGAAAATGTGATGTCGATGCATTCTCTGTTGGCTGCCCATTTGTTTCAGCTATTGGCTTTATAACAACAGACCTTTCTTCACTTTCCTTTCTCAAAACTTCTCTAAAATTCTCTGTAATAGCTGGTATATCTTCTACTTGAACTATCTGATTATCTATCTCATTGAAATTATCCGCAAACAAAACAAAAGATTCTAAATCTGTTTGTACATAATTTACAGGATGATTGACAGGCGTTTCCTTACTAGTGATCATGTATTTCATCTTTTGTTCCCAATATAACTTCCTCATCTGACCAAAAACTGGAATTGTAGCATAGGAAAAATCGAGCTGAAGTGTACCTTTGAGCTTGGCTCCCCATGATCTCGAAAGCAACATGCCGAATCGCAGAGGAATATCTGCCACCACCACGTCCATCAAACATTCTTTGCTGGGATTTGATCTAGACTCACCACCAAGTCCTTGATCAAACCAATACATTTCACCCGGCTGGAGTCAAACGAATACAAATCATGATAATTCCTATTGATGTCAAGTCCCAGCTTCTCCATAATCGCTTTGGGCATCAAATTATGTGAAGCTCCCGAATCAAACATGGCATTGTGTAGCACATACTCATGTAGTCGCAAACTGATATAGAATGGAGGAACATCACTCTCGGGAGACTCACCATTTAAAGCGGGCCCAAAAATCAGCTCAGGCTAATCATCTTCTACGTTTACGGTGTCTAGCATTGGATCGAAATTCAGCATCTTGGAAATTTGGCCTCGGTATGTGCTATTCTTCATGATTTCCATCAAAGGAATAGACACTTTCAACTTTGCAACCTCATTCTCCAAACTGAAAGCTGAAATCTTCTCACCTTCTTTAGCTGAATTGTCTCTTTTTTCACCTCTATCTCTTGGTGCATTTGATGGCTGGTCTATTTTGCTTGCTAATAATGATTGGCCTGCTGAAGGATTGCTTATTTTTTGCCTTTTTTCTGTGGGACAGCAGAACCATTCTTTGCCGAAGCCTCTGCTCTCTTTTGGATGGGATTTATGGGAACCACTCGGTTTCTTAATTGCCTTTGCTGACCTTGCTGAGCTGATAAAGCATGCAAATACCCTCTTTGATACTCTTCTGATTCTTCTTGAAGTGTTGCATCATTTGAAAAAATATAATGCTCATATTGGGGAATAACGGAATTACTCACCAACTCTTCCTCTTCTTTAATATACGTGGGCAGATCATCAGGAGTGAAGAAGTGATTTTCTTCTCCAACATTATCACCTTCATCCTCCGATTCTTGAGTAACAAAATTTTGCTGAAATGGAGGTTTAATTTGTTGTTGAGCGTCTGCCTCTTGTGCTCTTGTATCCCGCTGTTTGATTCTATATTGGGGCTGCTGTGGACCTCTGAAATTTGGATTACGAATCTGAGGCTCGGGCTTGCCAAGACTAACATTTTCAAATGCCCTTTTTAACTGTTCAACATCACGAAGAAGCTAATTTGAGGTGGATGCTTCCTCTTTGATTGTGACTCATTTCTCGGCCTTCATTCTTGCCCTTTTGTCATTTAAGTTTGCCTCAACGCTGACTGCAATTTTCTGCATATCTTCCAGGGTGGGAGGATCCCGGTCTCTCAATGAGTAAGCCATCTCCGGATCAAAACCATCCGGGAACTTAAGTAGAGCTTACTTCCTTAACGGCTTCAAATCATCGGGAATAGCATTGTAAACTGTATTGAATCTGATTATGTAATCTTGAACAGACTCACCCAGATTATGCTTGAGGTTGTTGTATTCGGCATTAATTTGAAGCGGATCTTTTCTTATTTCCCAACGGTCTAAGAACTGCCTTTGAAGTGCATCCAAGGAGGTAATGCTTCCAGTTGTCAACCCTCTGAACCACTTTCTAACTTCCCCACCAAATGTATGAACAAACAGCCGCATAGTAACATCTTCTTCATCTATCTCATATAGATCGCAGAAGGTTGTCATCCTGTCTATATGTTGCTGGGCCGAGACACTTTGAGGAGGGCCATCAAACATAGGGATTTTGCTTTGATAATCAGCCGGCATATCATGGAGATTTTGGGGAAGAGCAAGGGGAGTAAATCGGGCAGCCATTGCTTTAGGAGGGGGAGTATGGTGAGTATGAGGAGGAGGAGTTGTGATAGCGGGGAATGTGATAAGAGGAGTTGTAGTTTGTGGAGTTGGGGGAGTCGGAGGGGTAGGAGGTGTAGGAGGGGTATGGGATGTAGAAGGAGAACCGACTGTGGATTCGGGATAAGTGATTATAGGAGAAATAGAAATAAAAGGAGGATTGGTCTGCTCATGCGCCGTGATAGTAGATCCAATATGGACAGATATATGCTCAACGAACTCAGCAAGACTGGTAGCGTGAATATCTGATTGAAGAGATCTTAGGATGAAATTGTCAATCAATTTATTGTGTCTCTCAACGTCAATGGCAGCAACAAAATCAGGGTCGGGAACTAGAGAATCAAGTGCACTTTCAGATTTATTTTTAAACAAGGACAACTCAAAGCTTTCGTCAAAGTCTAGATCTTCGAAATACTTGATAATAGCTGGAGATGAATGAGATTTGAAAATAGATCTAGGATCAGTAGCCAGCTTGTTTTTCTAAAAAATGGTCATTGATCATAAAAAGAGTTGGTTTTCGATTGAAGAATAATGAACAAAATTGTTGAACCAACAGGTGAGGTGAGATTGTCTTGGGATGACCACCATCATATTCTTGCCTCACCCATGGGACGTGGCAAATTAATTATGCAGGATGGTAGGTGGGTGAGCCTTCCTCTCACACCCCGCCATTGCAGCCATTTTTATTTTGAAAAATAAAAAATCTTGCGTGCATCGGATCTAACCCATTGAATTGAGCCTACTACTCCTTTCTCAATTTGCAACAACAAGCATGCAAGCATACGTTTCAAAGCATCACCTTTGGAGTTATCATTTTGTGAAGTTAAACTACTCCTTTCAAGGAGTGAAGTCCCTGCTCTGAAGGCTTTTCTACCCACGACAAACTGTTTTCCTAGAGAATCGTGTGTTTTAAATCTGTTGAGGTATGTCTATCTTATTTTCCTATAAACACTTATGATCTTTCTATATGAGGTTTAAATTAAATTTTGGTTCATTCATAGCAGATATTTTGCATCTTATTCATGTTTATGGTGGTTAGCAATATTTTAAAATTTTCAAATCAATTTGTTTTAGTCAATCACGAGGATGAAACATATGGCATTAATCTATAAGTTTTATGCTCGAAGACAAATCCATTAGCCAATTCATATGAAAATGAAGATGTGAACAAGAAGCCACTTGGTTGAGGATGTTTGATAATTATCTAGTATTAGTTTGTCTCAATTCATATTTTAGCATTTATCTACTAGCTTGGGAAAAGATCGGAGGTAATTCATAAACAATGTTACAGTCACAAACCTCCTACACGTGGATTTTTTCTTATCAGTGTCAAAATTTTATAGAACGAGTACTAAAGCAACTTAATTATGCAATATATTATAAGGTTCAACCATGCCATTTGTAAGGATAATAATGAATTCCAAGGTTCTGTAAGGAAAACTATGGAGGTTGTAGATTTCTCTTCCCACCTATTATTTTAGGTTCATATGCACACATGAATCTCTCTCGAGGACTAAGACATATTGATTTTAAAAGAACTATTGTAACTAAATTTTAGGGATCAGAGAGTGCCCAAATATCTTAGAACTAGTTTTGAAACACTTACTTGTAGTAAATTACAAGGTTCACACAAGCCTCTTGTAAGTAAATTCATGAGTTCCCAGCTTTTTTAAAGGAAAAATGTAATCCAAAATATTCTCTAGGGCTGTAGCATAACAATGTAGAAAATGTCTATCTCAGGTTTAATGTAGACAACTACTTGGGGAAGTTCTTCTGTAATAAACAAGTTTTATAACTTGTTTTTTTCCCAACAAGCATTTGTGCACACAAGCCATACTACATAGATTGGATGATTATGTTGAGACAACATCATATGACACTTTGAATCTAGCCCAACCGCATATCGATACAAAATTTTTAATTTTGTTTTAAATTGTCAATATCCCAAGATTCATAAATGACCAAAAGATTATGGCCCATTGAATTTGTAAGAGCCTAGGAAGAAGATAGGTGAAAGAAACAAATCAATCCCAAAGAACATGATATAACAAAAAAAAAACTTGTGTAAGAGGCTTTTGTTTCAACCCCACGACAACATCCCTATGCTGCAACAAGTTTACTAACAAGCTATACAAATGAAAACTATTAATAATGAGTACCTTACCTTCCCAAAGACCTAGATTTCATACTTTTTTTAAGGATCCAAATCAATGTGTGGGAGGTTTCTAACAGAAACATCATTTATGAATTACCTCTAATCTTTTCCTCATGTTACTGGCTAAATGCTAAAATTTAAAGTGAGACAAAGTAATACTAGATTCTACTCAAAAGTCCTCAACTAAGTGGCTTCATATTCACATCTTCATATTCTTATGACACCAACCACTTAGTTGAGGAGGCTCCATTACCAAGTGTTTGGGGTCAAAATTTTAATATATGAGGATATTAATGTACACTCTTCTTTCAGATCTTAAATGAAACATCATTGACACACACACAATCCACTTTGTAAAGTGAAGTGTTGACGAAAAACTGTCATATTTAAGATTTTACCATCTGCTTCAGAAAACATATGATTTGACACACAATTGCTACGTAAATCACCCTCAAGAACTTTAAATACATCCCCAAATTTCATCACAAAGTCATATAAGTGTTGGTTGACGATTGTTTTATATAGGTGACTATTTTGACACGTTTATGGGTTTAAAAAACACATCTTCATTCACCAATATAGAGCACTTTGAATGATGCCAAATGTCTAGCTTGTACCATCACCCAATCATGTCTCCAACAAATCTCCATTGAACACTCAATGTACAGTTTCCAAGAATGCTAAGCCATACTATCCATAATGTTTAAGGTCAACTTCTTCCTTAAACATACCTAACCACAAGCATTCTCAATGCATTTCCTTGTGTAAGGGTGAATGGTAGGTCACTAATTGAATTTCAATCTATAGCCTTTTATGTCCACCAATCCATGCCAAGTGAAAACACCTTTCAACCATATAAACTTTCTTTCTAAAGAAAATAAGGTGAACCTTCCTCAAATATACTATTCCTGAGGACTATAATTGTAATAGTCTTTCTGAAATTCTGCTACAACATTAATGCATGTTTTTCATGTGGAAATTACTGTGAGAAAAGGGCACTTTTGTTGGTTTACAATTCAAGAGACTACATCCTTGTAAAATCAGATTTGCCACACGATTGTCATAAAGTCTGCTCACCTTACCATGCTTTTAATGAAGCCTTTTTTATTTGACTCAAAGTAAACTATTGTTTAAAGCCATCTAAATGGTAAAGAGGAAAGCAAATAGACCCAACAAACCATGTAGTTTCACTATTGGTTTGCACCAAGGCTTCCATGCAAGTTTCTTCATTCATTTGGTCATATGACAATAATAGTTTCCTTGAAGTGTTCCTTCCATCTAAATCACATTAATCTTGTAATTATTGATCTTACATATTCATTCCTTCACAGGTCCTTATGCAATGTCATCATGAACCCTAAGCCTATATATAAGTCTAAATCTTTACCATCTTAAGAAATGGTGCACTCAAGCTCCATTATTATTGTACATGAATGGTTGACTACACCTTGTGCACAACGTTTCTCCTCTACAGACTATATTTTAACATATAAAAACACAAAGAACCACTGCATGGTTTTGTCAACATGTGGTTAGAAAAACTCTTTGCAGTATTGATGCTTCAGGTGATGGAACCAATAGCCAACCAAGGGTTTGGGTTAAGAAATTGATGGGAGAGTGAAGTCATGAAATAATTACAATGTTCGATATAAATGAGGGCTTAATAATGAAATTGGCTTTAAATTTGATGCAAGGAAATGGCTGAGCACACTTCATTTATCTTTACACCGTGACTATTCAAAATTATATGAATGTTAATCATTTCAATGATCAGTAGTTAGAAAGATGAAAAGTGAAAGAGGTTTACTAATACTAGGATTTACCTCAGTGATTATTTACCAATGATAAGAATGGAATTACAAAAAGGAGATTATTGCATTGCATGTGTTACACATTGTATTCCATTAGATATATATGAGCGAAATAAAAGGTAATATGTGTCTTTTTTATGGATGCTTGAACTATAAAGATTGGGTTTTAACTATTGTATGACCATTATCCATTCACATGTTTCATTTCATCAATTTTCTTGTGTTGTTTTGATCTAGAATGCGTACCGTTGTTGCTAATATGTTTCTATATAGGCTATTTCTTTGATATGCTTGCATATTGTCTGGCAAGATCAGTTCAAAATGGGCGAGCGAGGCAAATGGGAGCATATAGTGGATCTTGAGGTGAAAGAACTCAAAGACAAGACAACCTTTTCTAGTAAAGACTTAATTTGTACGAAAATAAATCGAAATAACAATAGTATTTATCGGGTTGCTTTAATCCCTTCACCATGAGTTTAAGACTTTATTATAGGGGAGGAAGCAAATCCCATTGCTCCATGTAATTTCATGCAGAAACAAAACAAGCAACCAAGACAAAGAGCTATCACTTTATTGCATTTTGAAGTGTAAGTATTTCAAAAATGCATTGTTTATGTCCTTTGAAACCACATTTATCATTCTTTGTATGTACTAAAATTTCAAAATTTCCAATGTAGATATTATTGTTCATTTGGCCTAGAGGACATAAGAGGAGAGCCTTCAACTAAATGAAAGACCTCATTTGTGTAGAAGAGGGGTTGCTAGTGCCATTTTATTGTGAAGGTTATGAATGAAAGTCCTGATATAGAAATACTAATTTTCAATATGTATGAACATGAAGATGGGGGAGGTTGGCCTTGTCATTGCCAACACGACACTTCAGGCGATGCTAGGATGTTGCATAGGCCAAATCTTTCAAGGGATATTGTTGCTTATGTAAATATTTGTTTCTTTCTAGGGGTGCCTATTGATATGGTGTACATAACCCACATTAAGAGACATGTTGACATGGATGCGATGACTCAAGATAATTATTTATTCTCATGCAGGAAAGATATTGTAAACATATATAACAAGTTGGCGAAGGGAAATTTTCAACTCCACACAAAGGATGAAATGAGTGCAAAATTTTTGTATCAAAAGCACCAAGAAGGTTTTTATTTTACCAAAAGCTCGATGGTGTGGAGATCCCTTTTATAATAGGGATTCAAACAAAGTGGATGTTAGAGACAATGGTCTAGCTATGACACAATAACTTAATAGCCATGTATTCAACATTTAATACAAATAAATACGAGGTAAGTCAGATGCCAATGATTGATTTAATATAATTATTTAAGTTGTAAATATTCAATATAATTAATAAATTGTATTTGCCTTTATGTAATGTTGAATATGACAATATTTTTTTTTCTCTGCAAATGCTAATTCTATTAACTGTAAAATAAAGTAAAAAAACAAGGGGGTGAGGCCTCGGGGATCATCTTCCAAGAGCACTCAGAACAACAAAAACTATCCTATATGAAGGAGAACCAGTTACATAAGCAAGAGTGCAGATATAGACTTCAGGAATTAACCAAGATAACATGAAGTAGAGGTGGTATAAATGGCTGTCTAGAGCGTGTGACCAGAGAGCTAGCCCAAGACAATGCTCAAAATTCCATATGAACTTTACATTGCTGCATATCATGGAGAGAAGGAAGACATCTATAACTGCCTGTCTAAAGAGGCTGAACCAAAATCGCATCCAAAACCGATATGGAGTGGGCCCAGATGGCCTCAAATTGCTGTGTCCTCATTCCGAGGTTCCTCCACCACCTGGCAAGCAGTGTCCTCCCAATCATCATAACAACCTACATTTTCATTGCTTGGGTTCCTCAGCAGGGGACGTGAGTCGCTGCCATTATCTTCCACGTTCCTTTGGCCTGCTGCATCTGGAGGCAGAGATGCGCTGGGAGTGTCGCTTCTCTCAAGCCTCTCCCCCTTACCTTTCTCTAGAGTTTCCTCTGCCATTCCCTGCAAGTTGCTTTGACTGCCGGCCTCTCTGAAAGCTTCCTGGGGAGGCTCAAACATCATACAAACCCGAATTGGAGCCGAAGAATCTTCTTCAGAGAAGAGAATAGTGAAATTGACAGTGATTACTGGCCTATTAAGATTGCTCTAAAAAGTAAAATGTTTGGTTTGAAACCCATGATACAGAGAAGGTCTGTGAGCAGGATTCACAGAGTGGGCTACCCGTGGTCTGCCACGCCCTCCACGACTCCCCCTGAGATGGCTTCTTTGATTGTGGCGTACCATGGTAAGGAGGTTAAGGAGAGGCAGATACACAAACGAAGATAGACAACACAGGAAATTAGAGGCCGAAACAAGAGCGTAGTGAAACAACACAGTAAATGACTTTGGACAAAGACAATAGGTTTGCAATTGCAAGAAGAGCGGCACAGGTCGAATGGCAGGGGTATTAGAGAGCTGACCAATAGTTCCTGAGACAGACTTGCTGTTGATACACACAACTATCCCAATCCTAAGATTAACAATGAACATAACACTCATAAAGAATTTACCTTTGTTTCCAGAGACGAGCCTGCCCCACAAACCCGTATCTAGCTTCGGCCAAAGACAAGAAGGTGGAGCGCTAGTAGCCCTGAGCGCCATGGTTATAAAAGCCAGTACCTTGCCTTAGGCGAGGCAAACAATAAATGCATCAAGCATGCCAAATCTGTTGCTCTGCATCAAATCCATCACAAACCAAATGAATTTATGGTGTATCATGCTCATGATCCAAATAGACTTTTGGAGAGTCGCGCTGGTTTGCATCTGGCAGTACCGAGCTCGTCCATCTATCCTATGATTCATTAATTCCATTTATTTCACCCGCATCCGGGTTTGAATATGACAATATTAGTTGTATACACTTGTGGAATTTGATGAACAACAAAGTAGGGTGCCAATTGCATGGGTTGTGGCATCACGAAATACATCATATGATATTACACTATGGTTGGAGTAGCTCATGCACAAGTGTTTCCAAATCCATCATGATTAGAAAGTCAATGTCTTCATGGTCGATGATGCATTGGCTGAAATCATTGCCTTGAGCTAACTTTAATATTGACATGACATAATCAAAATTGCATTTATTTTAAGAATATCACACTAAAATGCATTGAGTATAATAGGATGATCATAGGTTGTGATGTGATCTTATGTGTTTGGCATGTATAGAGGGTTTGGTTAAAAAATGTGTACTGGTTGGCCACTAGTTTCGGAAAATTGGATGAGATGTTTAGTGAGTTAGGTTTCATCATGAAACACACTCTCAATATTGAAGTGGATGATTCAACCAATTAATTTTTTATCGAATTTGTAGATGAAGAGAAGTTTTTAGACTATTTCTACAAGAATTGGGCTGTTGGAGATAAGATTCGTAAGTAAACAATCTCTTCATGTTGTATCCATTTTTATCTTCTATAAAGGTAATATATTTAGAATAATGTAGTTTTCTTTGCATTTAGGGATGTGGGTGAAAATTTGTTAGGAGTTTCCTCTTGCAAATCAAGAGACCAATAATTTTATTAAGTCATACCATTGTTATCTAGAAACAAACTTTCTATCCGATCGAAGAAAAAAATGTCTTTGTAGGATGGATTGATTGTTGTATATGCCACTGACAACCATTGAACCTTGTTATCGGTTCAAGGAAATATTGAAAGAAGAAATATTTCTAAAAAACTTCAAGAAAGAGAAGCAACTTGAACCATCAGTGGAAAGAGCAAAAAAAAAGATGGACAATTATTGTTGTCCCGATGAGAGTATAACCCATGCTTACTGGGTGAGAAGTCAAATAGATCAAGGTAAGAAGTACCTTATCACGTGGTATCACATATATTTTATAACATGTGAATATACATGGTCTAATCATGGCAACATTCGTAGGCATGCCATAAAGGCTAATTGGTTGCATTTCCACTCGGATAATTCAAATCAGTTACTTCATCAACATGTAGTGGATAACATATTCAATGACCCTCCTGAGATCAATATGGAGCCCTAGAACCATGATGTAGATATTGATGCCACCCTTATGGCCACATATATTGTTGGTGTAGATGTCGAGACACTTCATTTGGCAAGAGAGGATTTTTTTATCCACCTACATTTCATTCAAGATAAACCTCCAACTACTTTGACGAAGATGAACCAGTTAATTGCTCTAGTTAAAAAATGTTGGATGAAGCCAACAATTTGCACATTATGGATTTTGACTTCACATTCAGCTTGGGTTCTCTTGATTCTTATTTGAAGAGGAAGAAGTGTTTCCTTAGCCCTACATAGAAACAAATAAGTAGAAAAAACAATGGTTTGAAAATTGGTTTAAATGTACATTCATCATAATATGTACCATTTGAGACATCGATCAAATAATGCATTGTCTATGGTTCCAGGTTAGTTTCATGTATTGAATAGAGTGATGGTTTTAGATTGATGTATTTAGTCATAATCATTCTTTAACATTTGGTATATTTTATTTTTACAATGATGCAACAATCGACATCCATAGCAATAAACCAAGACCAAAGAGAGATGCAAGACCATCCAACCTTTCCTACAATGCCAGGTACATTTGAATGAATGTGCATCTAACTAAATTCTAAATAAGGGATAAAAAAGTAAGATGTGGTGATGCAATTGATAAATTGATAAATATAATATGGAAATACCATCCCGTCAACATTTAGGCATGCCTTGTAGCTATCCCCCCCTCGCCTCCCAACATTCTAGTTTTGGAAAGTCATGCAACATAGGTTTTCACCCAATTTTGCTGCCTAAGGTGACAAAAATATGGTCATAGAATGTAAAATTGTTTTCCTCCTTGGATACATTGAAGGTTTAACATAGATTCATTCTCTTACCTTCGATTTAACCACTTGTGAGTAGACAAAAAGTAAGATCTGTTATCTAGACTCTAAGGTGAAATGAAATTTAGATGAAATAATGATTTCATATGAATCCATTTTGGAAATTAATTGTAGGGTTGAATTTGTGCATATGTAATATAATTATATTGTTTGTACATATACCTTGATACTCTAATTCATTGTGCTAGCACATGACACTTTGCTAGGTAACTATAAAACAAGTGGAGAAGCATCATCTTATACCATGAGTGATCATCCATGGAAGGGCTTCTATTCTAATGGGGATCAATGAGCTATGCACAAACACTAGATAAGTATATTATCAAGGAAATTGTCTTCCATTCCTGCTTTTCTTTATTTTTCTTACGCCAAATCACTTTTTAGAAGAGTTTGATTAATCCTACAATAGTAGTAGGGGGTGTAGAAAAAAATACAATTTTTTTCATAGTTTGATTTATAAAAGGCTTAGTGAAGTCTAGCAAATATTTCAACTTGCATAGGTTTTTTTTTCAATTTCAAAATCGAGATGACTGAAGATGGGAAAATTTTGTTGCGGGAAATACATTTGTTCTTCCTTTCGCAAGGGCATAAACTACCTTTAAGAATGCCATCATGACGTCTAGCAATATGCCTAGGTTGATGGAGTGAAAAGGGGTTGAGGTAGTTGAAGGTTGTTCATACCTTTGTCCCGGATTAGTGCAAGACTAGATACATGTTTGTTGTGTTATGCTATAAACATATATGGCCTTGAAAATAAAAGATGCATTTATGAAATGAATCTCTTATGGCTTCAAATGTTTGGTCATTGGTACAAACATGATGCATATCAATCATTGGTGAAATATTTTGGCAACAATTGTACTAAAAAAGCTAAAGCCTCATTGACTTCATTCTACTTAACCACTATGTTAAAGAAAATTAGAATATTTTGTGTCATTACAAGACATCACTAAATTATAAAATATAAGATAGATCTTTAGTTATATCAATATTCTCAACATAAATACCCTACAAGCCAGAGCTAACGAATGGGTATTTATGATAACAAAATTCTATCATTCCTCTTACTTGGTAAATAACTTTTCACTTTCAGTCTATTATGGCACCCCAATTAATTATATGTTTTCAAGATTTGGTGCCTTCCACAGAGAACAATACTTAATACAATCATTCAAAATGGAAAATTACATGTAAACCAATCATTTTTGCAAATGTACCTATTTTAGGTCATTGACATTAGCAACAAAATAATCCAAATTTCTCCAAGAGAATATTTTTGTGCTAAGGTTTAGGAATTAAGGCATTGATATGTTTGAGAAACTAAAGTAGGAATTTACAAAACTAGAGTAAAGAGGGTGGAAGGTTTGCTATTCCATGGAGTAGGAAACACACACCTTCAAAATTTTAGCCACAAATGTTGCCCTTATTCATAACAATATACTCATCCCCAAAATATTCATGGAAAAATGTAAAAAAAATAGGCAAACCAAGAGCATATTTGTTTATCATAACTCCCTTTTACCCTAGTAAAGAAACTTATTAAATTAACTAAACATAAGACTAAAAATGCCAATAGATTGAGGTAAATAGAGGTGAACTAAAATTAGAACTTATAATTTCAAGTAAAACAAAACGTCACAAACTTGTATTTCATGGATCAACAAGATAAGACATATGCACGATAAGCTATAAATTATCTGATTCAAACTAATACAATTATCTTTAAAATAGTGACAATTAGAACAACAATAAGGCCAAAACGCTCCAAACAAATAATAGGGCCATAATTTCCACCTTGGAAAAATGATCCTTATAAATAGACTCCCTTTGCATTCCCCAAAAAGATGCATATGCCTTGGCCCTTTAGTATTTGGGCTTCTCTTGAAGACAAATATGCATGCGTATGGGAACAACTTTCCCTTTTAATTATAAAACTTCAATCATGAAGAACCTTGACCAAAAATCAAAACTAGTAGAATTTTCATTAAAAGCTCAGGGCTAAGCATCCACATTCTCACCGTGACTTGGGAGGTCTATACCAACAACTTAAGAATTTTTATCATCACAATCATTTGTTTACATTTTTATTCACAATGGTCCCATTAGATTTCCATTTGGAAGTTCCACAAAAACATCTTAAGCAATTTTTGTTAACATAATCTATTTGTTTACAATTTAACTCATAAATGTTCCATTCAATTGCCATTTGAAAAAGAGGAGAGGAGATTTTTGGATTTAACTAAACAACATAATTTCTAAGATATACTTAACAAACAATATCCCACTTTTTATTTGTTACATAATTTTATCTTCAGTGTTAACATAATAACATGTTCACAACGCTTCTACAACTATCAAACTACAAAACAATTACAACACTATCAATTTGTTTGTAGCTACAAGATTTCAGAATGGGATCCTCCACTAAGACATACAATGAATTGAACCAGTAAATATCATTTGAGCAACCTAAGTAATTTGAATATTCACCCCATTTAGCGTCTAAAAGAAAATAAAGTTATTATAAGAAGGTCATCAACCCCACCCTTGAAGATCAAAAGTATCCCTCTATTTTAACTAGCTCAAAGAAGAAAATTAATATAGCAAAGATTAGAACGAATTCTCAGGAGCTCCATAGTGAAACTGGCCGTTGGGCAGTTCCTAAAACGCCATGGATGGAAAGGATCTGCCATATTTGTGAGAATAGGAGCATCGAGGATGAAAACCACTTCCTCTTAGAGTGCCCTGCATACAACCACATTAGATCTCAATTTCACAACCTTTGTTACAATACTGACCTTCCTAGCCTTTTACAATGCCAAAATTATAGTGAACTCGGGAGGCTTCTCTCCAAGCTTTTTGAGCATAGGAATAAAATCTTAAATCAAAATAAATAATTTGTCTTTTTAGGTCTGATAGATCATTATTTGGTCTCAGCGGACGTTAACCATCATCATCATCATCATCAATACAAAGGATTATAGATGCTATATATCAACTAAACTCAACTCATATGAGTATCATATATCAAATCAACTCAACGAATATAATAATAGTGTTTTAATTTTCATCAAATATAAATCTCAATAGTACCAATGAGAACATTCAACTTTTGGGTGTAATTGTCTCCTAATTAATACAATATTGGGTTCTTCTTTATTTAAAGAACCACATCATTACATACACAAACAATTACAATGAAAAAACATACACATATCAACCATATATAAGAATTCTCGTTGATAAAGTATAATGGAATAGATGATGATACTAATTCACCTTTGACATCCCCCCAACAGTTACATTGCCTCGAACAATAGTTTGTTCGACATCATGTGAATATCTGCATGGTGATTTGTTGTGAAGTAACAAAACTAAGTAGCAATGGTTCTTGCTTTTGTATAAAGTGGTATTAAATTGGTTTTTTTGACTTGGTACACACCTTTCATCTAGTTGCACACAAGATCAGAGTTGTTGAGGAATGTATTGTCATTTTCACTATAGGTTTTCACTGCTTTTATCCATTCAATAAGGCAATATAATATGATTCATTGTTACCGGTTCTGCCACATATATCTCTTTTTTTTTGAAAACCTTGTTTGGAGCATTCTTGTAGAGTACACATGCAATGATTACATGTCCTGGGTTGGGATAACAAGACACTTCAATGCATAAGGTCCACTTTAAAACCATCCTGAATGTTTCCAATGCTCCACAAAAAAGACAAAAGAACATTCAAACAAATATCTAATCAAATAATTCCCAAGTATAATTCAAACTACAATAATACTACAGAAAAATCAAAATAAGCTGACTTAATATGGATCGAATTAAACTTGCCATTTAATGTTTAAGCTATAGTAAAAATATTATGAACAAATATAAATCCAATGTTCAGTTTCCCACATATTTATGGCCACTCACCATGTGGGTTATTTAACTATGATACTCTAGTAGTGGCCTATTGTCCAATAAAAGACAAGTTGAATCACAAAAATGTGAGACATTAATGAGGAGGTTACTACTGTTGTAGTTGTTACACTTATTAAGCTTCACACATAGTTTCAGGCTAGAATCTCATAGTTTTGGGCCAAACCTTACATAGAGTTCTTGGTCTTCTTGATATTTCTAACCCTCACACATAGTTTTGGATAGTTGATTTCTAGTTGATTAAAATCTCGGTTGATTTTCATAGCAAGACCAACAATGAAAAGTTCCAAATAAAATGTCGAGGACAAAGCTCCAATCATAAGTTGGTACACAACATGAATAAGAAAGAGTTGACACATGCCCATGTCTAATTATAAACGAATTTGCGTAATACCAGGAAACAATAGAAATATAATAAATTCAACAAAAAGCCCCAAAATAAGAAATACATAACTAATCCTATTGTCAAATGGAAATTTTGAAATAAATGAAAAATGTCAAGATGAATAAACACTGCCATGGCATTTAGGCCATATTTTCGTTGTATTAAGAACAAACAAGATTCCAAATAATGAATGGAATATAAAATCAATAGACCAATTTATATAGAACATGATAGTTGTTCCATTCCACTTTAAAGATAGAGATTAACTAACCAAATATATAAAATACTTTGGCCTATTTCAATTGAACATTTTCAATTGACTAATAGGGATAAGGGGGGGGCGGGGTGGGGGGATTTTAGATTAAGTTTATGATTATGATAGGGAGAAGGGAGAAGGGAGAAGGGAGAAGGGAAATTTAATAAAGGAACATAAATGATGAAAAAAAAACATCGAGGTCAAAAAGAAAAATAAGCGATGAGAGGAAACAAATAGATAAAAAAGGTGGGGGGAATCAAAGAAGAAAATATACAAAGAACAAGCAAGAAAAATGGAATCAGAGATTATGGTTTTGAATGAGAGGCTTACACAAATGGCTTAACTTGTAACCATCTTCTCGGTTAAAATTATTCTAATGTTTTTCGATTTCAAGGGCGTCATATATAATCTAAGAGGAATAAAAGGAATCCCCCTTAGACCCATTGTCAACGCCATTGGAGCTCCCACTCACGCCCTCTCCTAATTTTTTTTCTTATAAGCTTCAACCCTTTATGGGGCACTCCCATTATTACATTAAAGATTCAACCCATTTTATTAAAAAAACCTCCCACCTTCACCTTGATTTCAATGACATCATGGTTAGTTTCGATGTGGTGTCCCTATTCACCAATTTCCTGTACCAAAAGAAACCTTGGATTTAATCGCTAATATTGCTGATCTTGAAACCCTTAACCTCATAAAAAAATTGCCTCAACTACAAGTTTTCTTTTTCCTTTCAGGGTACCCATTATGAAAAAACTGAAGGATTGCAATGGAATCATCACTATCTCGATTTCAAATATCTTTATGAAATATTTTTAGTTAAATCAATCAACTCATAGCACCTCAAACCTAAATGTTGGTAGTGATTTGTGGATGATAAATTTGTTATCTAGTCCCATGGGATTCTCGCCCTTCATGTCTTCCTAAAGCATCTTAACGACCTATCCCCTCATTGTAGAATTTCCTGTAGATTCACAAGCTCATGCAATTTACTAAAGCACAGGACAAGAATCTACTTCTACTTTCAACTGGCGAAAGCCAATAGATCGATGAAAACATTATGAACAAGAAAAAGACAAATCAATGGCACATAATACAATAAGTTTTCTTGGGGAAAGCCATAGCTCAAAAACCCGCCTATCTCTATTGAATTAAATCAGAAATATGAGTGAAGATACAAAGCTTGTTCTCACTAGAACAATTCCGCACAAGTATGCTCAACTCTCTACCTCACAAGCCCGCTCTTAGCCAACACTTAGCCAATTTTCACTGGTTTCCAAGCCCCTATTTCCTTGCACAATTCCTAGGATGAATAGGCTGTATTTAAAGGGAATTCATGCTTCAAAAACTCCGTAATCCAAACATAGGTCCTTCTCTAATTGCATGCAAGATATTTACAACTCAATAAATCATACAACTCATAATACACTGTCCCTGCACTCTAGTATCAATTGGGTCTTTCTCTGAACTGACATGCATGAGTTCCTCATGAGGGAATCTTTAGTTAACTGGAGTAACACTTGTGGATGCACCAGTGCACCAACTGATTGTTAGTTCTCTATCAGTTCCACAAATAGTTAGAACTAATTTAACTGACCATAACTCAGTAAACTGAGTTAATCTAATTACAACTCAAATAAACTTATCCTAGACCCCTAAAATTTAGGGAGAACATATACATGACTACAGAAAGACTTCCAACTCAGAATTCCTAAGCTAATTAATTTAATTAAACTTAATTAACTATTTACAAGTTGGTATGAGAATAGAATTCAATTTTAATTCACAATTTAATTCAAGGACAAATTAAACTAGAATTTCTTGTTTCCATTTCTCAACACTCCCTCTCAACAAGAAAGGAATTATCTGCTACCCTGATCCTGTCTTTGTGAAACTCGAATTTACATCTTGATAATGTCTTTGTCAAAATGTCAGCATCTTTCTCCTCCGTGGGAATGTACTCTAACAACTTGATCTACCTCAATACACAATCTTTGAGATGATGATATCAGATATCTATGTGCTTGGACATATCATGAAAAATTGGATTTCAGAGATTTTGATACAACTCTGATTATCACAATAAATCACAGTTGGATCCATCTGCTGACCAGACAGATAAACCAAGATCTTCCTCATCTAGATGGCCTCACATGCTGCCTGACTCGCAGCCATGTACTCTGCCTCTACCAAACTAAGTGCAACCGATCTCTGTTTCCTGCTGTACCAAGAAACCGCCGCTGACCCAATATAAAAAATTCCCTCCTGATGTGCTTTTCCGATCAGATGGAATCCCTGCCCAATCTACATCGGTGAAGCCTTCAAGCTTCACTCCCTCTTTCCATATATACCATAATCCGTACTGAGTAGTGCTCCTGAGGTATCTCAATACATGCTTTCTGGTCTTCTAATACAACTTGGTAGGCCTAACCATCACTTGAAGAAGTTGGTTAACTTCATAGCATAAATCTGGTCTTGTGTTGACAAAGTACATGAGTGAACCCATAAGCTACCTATAAATAGTAGCTTCCACTACCTCTCTCGAAGTAGCATCCTCCTTCCTCCAGTTACCAGTTAGAGGAGTCTCCATAGGCTTGCATCTCTCCATGTGGAACCTCCTAAGTATCTCGTTGGCATACTTGCCTTACTCCCCATTGCCCTGCCATACTTCCATGCCCAAAAAGTAATGCATGAGCTCCAAGTCCTTCATCTCAAACTCTCTTACAAGGTCCTCCTTGCAATATTTGATCAACTGATCATCGCTTGTCAATATGAGATAATCAACATAAATTACAATGATCAACATTTTACCTTCCACCACTATGCGGTATAGGTTCGCATCTGCTTCACTCTTCGTGAAGCCCAACCTGGTGAAGTAGCTATCTATCCTAGGGTACCAAGCACGAGGTGCTTGCTTCAGCCCACACAACGCTCTCTTGAGCCAACACACATGCAACTTATGGTCGAATGTTTCAAAACATTTAGGCTACTCTATGTACACCTCTTCCTCAATCGTGCCATTAAGGAAGGTTGTCTTGACATCCATATAATGTATCTTTCACCCCATTTGCACTGATAGTGCCAATATAGATCTGATCGACAAGTACCTTGCAACAGGAGCAAAGGTCTCATCATAGTCAATCCCCTCTACCTGCGAAAATCCACAGACCACAAATCTAGCCTTATGCTTCTCCACACTACCATTTGCACCTTGATTTACCTTGTAAAGTCAACGGGAGCTCACCACGGACTTATCCTCCTGTCTCGGGGCCACATCCCAAACACTGTTACGAACTATGGAGTCATACTCCTCAACCATGGCATCAACCCAAACCAGCTGCTGCACTGCTTCCTCAAAGGAAGATGGCTTTATCAAAACACATTTGCTCATAAGATCCATTTATCCAGTGTATCTGTCAAGTGACTTCCTCTTTCTGCGTTGTGATGTGGGTGCTCCCATATTCTCTCTATCATCCAACAACAATCTATCTGCCTCTCTGGTGCGTTTTCTCCCATCTCTGGAAGACTCTGCCTTAGTGGATGTTTCCACTCCCGGATCCTCTGCATGTGGTTTCTCCACATCAATATGAAGCTCCTCAACATTAGGAGCTAAAATCTCCTCAAATGCATGTAGTTGAAGCTCCCTCTCAAGGGAAAATCGCATGGCTTTCTCCTCATCGAATTTGACATCCTTACGAACCATTGTCATCCCCCTGGTCGGCAAGTACACATGATAGTTGTGAGGTGTATTAGTGTACCCCACAAATATCCCCAACTCTGCTATTGGCTCAAGCTTCTTCCATACATCTTTGTTCACATGGAAATATACTAATGTCCCAGAAATCTTTAAGTGACCAACATCTGGCCTCTTTATGGAATAAGCATCCTCTGGTGTCTTCATCCCAAGTATCCAATGCAAGCTATGGTTATGAACATAAACTGTTGTGTTGCATGCCTCAACCCACAAGTGTAGTGGGATACCTGATGATGCAACATCGCTCTCACTGCACCTACTATGCTTATGTTCTTCCCCTCAGCCACCCCATTCTGCCGAGGGTTATGGGGTGTCGTCAACTCTCGTTTAATACCTTCCACTGCACAAAAGTTCTTAAATTCGTTTGAGACATACTCACCACCATTATCACTTTGTAGGGCTTTAAAATTCTTTCCTGACTCTTTCTCCACCAATGCTTTAAAGTCACACAACTTTGTGAAGGTTTGACCCTTTTTTTGCATGAAAAATATCCAACATTTTTGAGAAAAGTCATCAACAAATATAACATAATACCTGCGTTTGGTCGTGGATGTTGTCGACAATGGACCACACACATCTGAATGGACTAACTCGAGAATAACCTCTGCTCTACTGTCTCTATCGTGAAAGGAAGACTTAGTGTATTTACCTAAAGTACATCCCTTGCATGTATCAACTTACTCTAGTGTACCTTTGGGAAAACGATGGAGATCTGATGTATGATGTTCAAAGCCCCATGATGAAAGTGACCCAATTGCCTATGACACAACTCACTAGCTTATAGAGATTCTTCACCCGAATCCCTATCTTCTTTACTTTACCTGTGGCTATGTTCCAAAGCAACACCTTCCCTTTCGAGAAGATCACATCATAGCTTCTATCCTCAAGCATGGAAACATATACCAAGTTATTCTTCAACCCGAGCACATACATAACATTCTTCAAGGTGAGTGGAGCCCCATGCTCCCTCTGAAAAGTAACCGTGCCCAATCGAGTAGCATGATACCTCCCATCGTCACCCATCTTGATATGCATTTGGAGATCTTTCTCCTCTAGGTCACTGAATAAGTCCTTGTTGCCAATCATGTTGAATGAAGCTCAACTGTTTAAGTACCATACACTTCCCATCATTGATGACACCATGCATGTAGTGAGGGAAAATTCCAATTCGAATTGAGAGGCCAAAGCCTCACCCATCGCTCCTCACGAGGACTTCTTCTTAGACTTTTTGAGTGGACAATTTGTAGAAAAATGGCCCAACTCATGACAATGAAAGCATTTCAATTTCTTCATGTATTTCTTATTTTTTTTCCATTACACAAATCCGATTTGGAATGGGAAGCTTTCCTTTCCCCTTCTTTGCCTTAATCGTAAGGCATAGTTCTCTTCATCATCAGTCTTTGATGAAGAGCCAACCCTGGCGTTCCTCCTGATCTCCTCCTGCATCAAATCCAGCCACAGTCGTCCCCAATCTGGAAGCTTCTCCCGATCATTGACAAATTCCTGATAACTATGAAAACTCTTTGGGAGTCCCAGAAGAGAAATACTCACCATATCATCCTCGACAACTGTGATTCCAACACTTCCAAATTCATCACGACATTGAGTGAACTTGGTCAAGTATTTTGGAATAGTCTCGCCTTTCTCCATTTTTGATTTTTCGCAGTTTATCTTTCAATGCCAATTTCCCTTGGTCAATTTTGTTTTGATACAAGTCCATCAATGGTTTCCACATAACATACATAGTTTCCTTGCCATGGAGACTCGAGACAATGTGGTCTCGAACTCCCTCAAGGATTATCCGCGTCACCTTCGCCACACACTTCTTCCATTCGGCTAGATTATGTGCATTCGATGCTGCTGTCTTAGGAATGTCTTGATCAACGAATTCATTCAAGCCATTATCCTCCAACACAACCTCCATTCTATCCCTCTAGGCTATATAATTCAAGTTGCCTTCAAAGGCATACTCGAGCTGCAAACCATAGAATGCCATCTTTCTATCCTGAAGTATGTATTGCAAATTCGAATTTCACCTGTAACCTAAAACTCCAAAACTTTGAAATCTCCTCTAGCATATTGAATTCAACTTTGGTACCATGTAGAATTTCCTGTAGATTCAAAAGCTCATGGAATTTACTAAAGCACAAGACAAGAATCTACTTCTACTTTCAACCAACGGAAGACAATAGATCGATGAAAATAATATGAACAAGAAGAAGACAAATCAATGGCACATAACACAATAAGTTTTCCTGGGGAAAGCCACAACTCGAAACCCCACCTATCTGTATTGCTTTAAATTAGAAATATGAATGAAGATACAAATCTTGTTCTCACTAGAACAATTCTGCAGAAGTATGCTCAACTCTCTGCCTCACAAGCTCGCTCTTAGCTAACACTTAACCAATTTCCATTGCCTGCCAAGCCCCTATTTCCTTGCACAATTCCTAGGATGAATAGCCCGTATTTAAAGGGAATTTCCAAAACTGCGCATTGGAAAAATAGGTCCTTCTCTGATTGCATGCATGATATTTACAACTTAGTAAATCATACAACCGATAGTACACTGTCCTTGCACTCTAGTCTCAAATGGGTCTTTCTCTAAACTGACATGCATGCGTTTCTCATGGGGGAACCTTTAGTTAACTGGAGTAACACTTGTGGATGCACCAGTGCACCAACTGACTGTTAGTCCTCTATTAATTCCACAAATAGTTAGAAATAATTTGACTGACCATAACTCAGTAAACTGATTTAATCTAATTACAACTCAAATAAACTCATCCTTACAACTCAAATAAACTCATCCTGGACCCCTAAGATTTAGGGGGAACATATACATGACTACAGAAGGACTTATAATTTGAAATTCCTAAGCTAATTAAGTTAATTAAACTTAATTAACTAGTTACAAGTTGCTATGAGAATATAATTCGATTTTAATTCATAGTTTAATTCAAGGACAAATTAAACTAGAATTTCTTGTTGTCATTTCTCAACACTCACATACAATTTACTATGGAATTAGAAGCAAACTCTTATTTACCATTTCTTGATGTGTTGGTCTCTAGACATACTAATGGTTCACTTTCTCATCAATTCTTATTCAAAAAAGACCCACATTGATTCCTACCTCCATGCACATTCCCATCATTATCCGATCTAGAAATCTGCCGTCTTTCACATTCATGATCCCTAGTTTCTCTCTAAAGAAAAATATCCTCTTATGAAATCCCTTAAATACAATGGGTATTCCTCCTACCAAATCAATAAGGCTTTTCAAGCTACATGATTCCCTTCCCCTAAACAACCCCCACCCCTCCCCTTAGAGCTATGGTTTCACTTCCCTATATAAAAGGGACCACAAATCACATCTCTAAAATTGTAGCTAAGATAAACATTAAAACTCTTTTCAACCCCTTCAAGAAATTAAAGCAACTATTCAAATAAAATCTCCCAAAGATCAATTGGATCCATTAGTGGGCCCTGGGCTCTATAAAATTCCATGCTCATGCATAAATTATTATATAGGCCAAAAAGGCTTATTTATTAAAGCTCGATTGAAAGAACACATAGCAGGTATGTATCTTAATTATTTTTCAAAATCAACCCTTGTTGAACACTCCTATAAATATAAGCACTTTCAATGCTTTGATGAAGCAAAAATCGTCGCCCTCGCTCCCTTTTATTCCTCCTGAATCATTTGCGAAGCCCTGAAAATCGAAAAGCATTCGAATAATTTTAACCAAGAAAATGGCTACAAGTTAATCCATTTGTGAAAGCCTCTCATTCAAAACCTTAATATCTGGTTCAATTTTTCTCCCTTTTTTCTTTGTTTCCGCCCTCGCCCTTTTTTGACTTATTTGTTTCCTCACATCACTTGTTTTTTATTTTTGACCTAGATGTTTATTTTCATCATATATGTTCCTATATTAAATCTCTCTTCCCCCTTTTCCCTATCATAATCATAAACTTAACCTAAAATCTCCCCACTCTTTCCTCAATCTCTCCCTATTTTTTACATATTTATTAATTAGATACTTAGGGTTTATAGT